>JAVSBS010005481.1:20636-37278 GCA_033124195.1 Coracias cyanogaster
ACTCAAGTAGGGAGGTTGGACCAGATGACCTCTAGAGGTCCCTTCCAGCCTAGAACATTCTATGATTCTTAATATATATTAAATTCTCAGTTGAAAGGAAGGGAAAAAACTCCAAATTTGTACTACTCTTTCTGCAGATGCCCTTTGGTTTTGCTTCCCCTGCTGAAAAGTCACTGAATTCAGATTTCTAATTCTGCCAAAATAGATTTTATAAATACACACTGTTAGTTTCAAAGAACAGTCTTCTTGAAAGGAGCTATTTAAATGAAGTACCCGTACATATATTGAAAAGCTGGTTAAATAACTGTAACATATACACCCTTAATCATTTCAGAATTCTAAAAAAAAAAAGCCATCCCAATACATAGTCTCAGCTGCCCTTAAAAGAAAGTGTGAATGAATGTAAATGGCTTAGACAGGTGGTTGACCTTCAACCTTCAGTAATATTTACCTCAGAAATGTTTTTGTCAGTTTCTTTTCTTTTTTCCTCTAATTTCCTTTCGATCCCTACAATTCCTACAGCCCTTATTCTTCCTGCCTGCAAAAGAAAATAATGAAAGGAATCAAAATAGGAAAGGCTAAGTTTTCTCATCCGCCTCACTGTGAAAAAAACTTACATTAGAAGGCAGGAAACATTCCCCCAAAGAGTTGGTATCATGCATACAATATTGCATACATTTCTTGAAAATATTTTTTAAACCAGTGTAAAAAAAATAAACAGTAAGTGTAAAGCAGGTATGAATTTGCTGTAGTAGAGAGTAAATTATATTGAAGGTATTAATATGAAGATCCTTAATAGCCTGATCCAGACTGAGCATTCCAGCTCACTCAGTTAAAGCCTCCTGAGTCCGTGCGAACTTCTATAGATACCAGAGCTGTCGAAATGTGTGAGTTTACCTAAACACAATTACCTCAAGAAATCTGCCTGAAGAAACACAGCTACAGAAACTCAATGTCAAGTACAGTCTAATTTACCTTGCTGAGCAGTAACAGAATGGAGGTAATGGTGAATCTTTGATTTGATGCCAAATGTGTTTTAGAAAGGCTGGTACCTAAGTGGCAGGGCCTCTCACTACAAGAAGGACACTGAGGTGCTAGAGCATGTCCAAAGGCGGCCAGTGAAGCTGGTGAAGGGTCTAGAGAACAATGAGGAGTGGCTGAGGGAACTGGGGTTGTTTAGCCTGGAGAAAAGGAGGCTCAGGGAGACCTTATTGCTCTCTACAGCTACCTGAAAAGAAGGTTGTAGGGAGCTGGGGGTCGGCCTGTTCTCCCATGTAACAGGTGCCAGGACACGAGGAAATTGCCTCAAGTTGTGCCAGGGGAGGTTTAGGTTGAATATTAGAAAAAATTTCTTCATGGAAATGGTTGTAAAGCACTGGAACAGGCTGCTCAGGGAAGTAGTGGAGCCACCATCCATGGAGGTATTTAGAAGACATGTAGATGTGCTGAGGGACATGGTAACCTGGCAAAAGCTCTGCATGTACCTGTGGATCCTTGTTAACTTGAATGGTCTGACCAGTAGGCATGTTCTCCCATCTCCTTTGTGTCATTTCTTCTGACAGTCGTCTATAGAACTGCAAACATTTAAAGAGTGACAACAGACATTTCATATGCTGTGCAGAGTACCCCTGGGTATTTTTAGCATCTTGGTAGTAGATGAAATAAACTTCATTCTACAACAAAGCACAGTAACACCTACGCATCCACAGTACAACACATTATCTGGAAATTTTCAATACCCACGCTTCACAATTATACACATTAGAGGAGGAGCCATGTATTTACTGGTTAAACTCAAATGAGTACTTCTATTAGAAAATATTTCCTTCAGATATTCAAAATGTTCCAAAACATGCTAAAGTTAAAAATGTTGGTGTTTGCTCAAAAGCATGCTTTTAAAAGGAAGGAAAGTTGAACAATCTAATTACTATTGATCTGTTAATTCAACAATATAAAGACGACCTCACAGATGAATTACACTTATTTGTTTACAGCTAATACCAGAAGCTGGCATTAGTTAATTAGTTAACAGTAAGTGTATCCCACTGACCAAAATCCAGAAAGAAAATCTATTCCATTCTTATGGTTGTTCTGAGTTCACAGGAAAGCATTCTGGAGTCATAAAGAAAAGATCTGGAGTGTAATGGATATGCGAGGTAACCAGAAAGGACAGTAAGTTTGATTTTCAGACATGAACATTACCATTAAAACACATAAGGTTATGATGAGGCAAAACATCTATGCAATTATAACTAGGCAAAAATCGACGTTTGTCCTAAGCTGAAAACTGCTCACGAAGACATTAAAGTGACTCTGATCAAACACACGCATTTATAAGACATTTATAACTAATTCAAGCTGAAAATCTGATTTTATACAGTGAAGAGGTAGAGCCTTTTTCATTGTTCAGAGTTAAAGTTCTTGGTCTCTTCAAGTGAGGCTCTTGAACGGTGGAATTTCTTTACAGAGTGAAATTTCCTTGTTTTTTAGAATAAGCCTTCCTTTAAAAATATATGACTTTTTTTAGAATGCTCAAAGCCTTTGAGATTTGGTGTAGGTAAAAAAATTAAAGATTTATAAAACATAAAATGAAGCAAAGCTCTGAGGCAACAAAAGGTACTCAGCAATAAAATTAGAGAGATAATTAGGAATAAGGTGCTCGATTCCTGTTCAGCAGAGGGTTCGATACAAAGAAACATCTTTTACTCTGTTAAACATTTAACAGATTTCAGAGACGTCATTTTGGAAAATCCTGTGTTCAATTTAATAGATTAAAAGAGGAAGCACAAGATTATATTACAACTACTAAAAAAAGGACAAAACTTAATAACGCCTTTTGACATTTTGGAACTCTATTTGCATTATTTGACCAAAGTATAGAACCCTGAAGGTTCACAGTGTTTGTCTTCAAAAAGGATGTATTGAAAAAGCTCCACCTCAAAAGTAAACATGGAAAGATCCTGGAAAATTAGCACCGATGCAGCAAGAAGAGAAAAACATGTCCAAAGATCTGATGTGCTGGGCTTGCATGGTACAAAACTTACCTCAATCTGTCCATGTTCTTTGAAAGAAAGTTTGATGTAGGAATATTTGCTGCTTTGGAATGGACCAGGCTCTTTGTTGGAAGAAGCAGGATGAAGATGAACTACTATTTTGGCACTAAGAAAAAGTTAAAGGAAAGATAAGAGGCAGTCTTCTGTAATGTCTGAAAAAAAAAAAGGTTCTACGATCAAAGTTAACCAGTTAATCAAAACCTCTATAAACTTTATCTCACATGAGAGCTGAAGTACCTCAAAAAATGCTTTACATTTAGGTTTATGCATCAACATTTAAGTGTTTTGACTCCATATTATAGTAGATCTTGCACAAAAACTACTATAACCTCTAAAACAGCATCACCTCACAGATTTAAAATGTACCCAGACTGATTCTTAAGAAACAAACATTACAAATTTTAACATTTCAAGCAATAATTTCTAGAATATCTTTCAGTTAAGATAAGAACTATTGTCAAGTAGTCACTTGATTTGGCTTTTGACTTACAATAACTACTGCCAAAATACACTATCTTTGTCACAGGAAAACAAAAGGCCTCAATATTATGTTTAATCCATCCCACTTGTATCTGTCACTTGTGAACAGTGTATGTGAATTTGTCCAAAACCAACATTCAAAGGTAAAACACATGGAAATAACAGCCTAAAATGACACCTACCACCAACACAAGCCCTGAGATAGCATTATTTTAGGAACATAACAGACTGCTAGCACAGCATGACTGCAAGTCCGTCATTCCCATTTCATTTTACTGATTTTTTTTTTCATGGGTCTTTATTTACTTGACTTCTTCAGCTTTAGTGAATTATCTCATTTCTTCTGGATTCTCCCAGCATATTACCTTACCCATCCAGTGTAGGCTGCAAGTAAATGTCAACCACATATATATTTCTCTACTTAATATTCTTTTATTCTTGTGAAACTTCTTTATGCACATGTCATACTGAATTAGTTATTCAAGTGAGTGGAAACATTTGAATTCTGTCTAAGGCCCAACCATCACTAGCATTTCCATGCTCTAAATAAATAGTATGGTCATGAAAAGTTATATAACACAAGGTCTGGCAGAGTTTCTATTCGCAAACAGCTTGGCAGCAGAAAAGACTACAATTAGCTTTCAAATTTAGATCCTGCAAAATCCCTGTTGTCATTTATGAGTAATCAAATGAAAACGGCACGCTAGAACACACACTTGTTTAGCAATTACAAGACAGTTATTGAACGACTCACATCAAACACCGCTTTGTCCTGACTCTCTTACACATTTGACCCCAAGTGAGGGAAGCAGGTCCTTGTGGCCCTCAATCTGGACACTTAGATTGCAAATGGAAGCTACCATGAATTAATATATAATCTTGGGTACCTCATATAACATCCACCTGAAAAAGACAATGACAACCACCTTACCTTTTTCCTATCCCAGCTGCTTGCTCTTCAATAAAGACAACCTGAGACAGAGGTACAGCGATGCAGCACTCCTGGAACAGTCAACGCAAACATAAGTGAAATTAAAGCCATCTCCTGACTAATCATTCTCTAAAGCCAAGTGTTCTCTTTCCCCATTTGACAAAGAGTATGGATTTCTAGAGGTGCTGCCTGAGGCACTACATATGACGGTAACAATAGAAACAATCAATTAAAGGCAAATATAAGTAGAAAACTTACAGAAAAACTTGTAGAAAACTACGGCTTATCCCTGTAGGTGCACAGTACTCATAGGTTCTAAACATTTTTGTATTGATGTTACTTTGGGAGCTAAAACAATATCCAAAAGCATCAGTCTTTTAAGTGTTGAATGTTTAAAAAAATAGGCTATCCTCTGAGTGGAATAGGAACTTCTCCCTCCATCCCACAATCAAGGATGTGGCAACTGATGTATCTCAACACATATTTATTGGACTGTGTTTTAGCCAAAACAAAGCAGAGCACGAAACATCTGTGGGAGACTAACCTACCCAGGCTAAACTCCTTCTATATGCATTTGAGACAGAAATGACTCAAGGGAGTGATTCAGAGCATCTAATTAGGTGCTTTTTTTGGTGAAGGTCCTTTGGTGAACACCATCTTCTGCACAACAGCCTGGTGACAGTCACCCAGAACAGAGGAAACAGAGGTTACATTCCCTCTTTGAAGCTCGCTCTTCCAGCAGCCATGAGGGTGTGTCTAACACCAGGTTACAACGAACACTGTTACGGGGCCCTCTCAATCCCTACCACCAAAATTGTTCCTCTTTGTATGGAATAATTAAATACTTATTTGATTGGAGATTAGGGAACTATACATGCAGGATCTCTGATTAATGAGGTAATCCCTCATTGGGAAAAATATATGGGTTGTACTTGAGGTTCTAAAAACTCTTATCACAAGCTATCTAGGTTCTTCTATGGCTCCAGATTCTACAGCCATTACATAGAACAGTTACTGCTTGTAAAACGCCCACATAGCTCTGGACACTTTAAATACAGGCAAAATGATACTTCTGTTAAAAACAGGTTTTGAAAATGACAAAAGAGTTCAACTATATATAGTATGTACGCTGTCAAAATAACAGATTCATTTATTTCACTGCTAGAAAGTCATGAATTTATTGTTAAGGACTTCAAATCACTCCTTCCTGGTGAGAGAAGCAAGAGGAAGGGATACAAAATGACATGTGTTAAAAATACTGAGAGTTTATTTGGATACTATTTTCTAATGTCTCATGCTCACATTACCCATAATTTTATAATTTAAAATGTTGTACAAATCTAGCTATGTAACAAACTTCAAAGAATTACATTTTTTCCCCTGTATTTTCTATACTGTTCAACTGCAGATGGTATGTAAGGACAGCAGCTATAAAACACAGCTGTCTGGTTTTGTAAAAAGGTTTGCTATGTTACCTAATGACGACTGTTCCATTTATTACTAAAGTTTGCTGACACAGTAAAAGGCGACTCCCTCTCCAGGTTTATCCTAGGCAAGCTCGCTAAGATTTCTAAGGCTGATGTTATATCACAGCTCATCTTAGCCAAGAACTTGCCATGAAAATAAAAGGGTGCTGTGCAACCCGTGTTTCGGTCCTAAGAGCTTGAAAAAGCATCAGCTTTATTTACCACACTAACAAAGTTATTTATATTTGTATCTCCCTTATCAGAACAGGGTAATTTTTGCCAGTCTCCTGGTCATATGTTACTGCCCCTTCTGTTAATCAAGCCCAGAGCTCGTAAGAATCTTTGCAGAGTTAAATCAACTTGTTAAAATAATTTTATTTTTCTTAATCTCCAAGGTTCTTCTCTGCTACTTCAGCAAATTCAATGACTTGGAAGAGTACAAGAAGCCATGTGGCCTAGGAGCAGGGGGAGAAGTCAGGGAAAAGGGCTGAACGTCATCCTTTTGTTGGGAAGGAGAGAATAGGGATATGGACAGTCGTAAGATTCGCTGAAGCAGAAATGCTTCATGTTACTCCAAGCAAGCAAGAAGTCCAAGCGAGAAGATTAGAAGCAGTGCACCTCACAGTATGTGCCCACCTCTCAAAAAGGGATGCTGATGAAAAAATAAGAAGTGATTAATGCAGAAGCATAGATAAATTATCTCACACTAACTGTGCCAAGAAAAGGTTAATTCATAGAGAACAGCTCATGGTCTGGATAATCAACCCCTGATTGTTTAACAGTAACCCCACCCTGGGGACCAGCTCTCAAAACATTTTGAAGAATTTGTACTAAAAATAGTTCTGCTGTTCCTGCAAACAATCCTCGAATAAAAAATACATTGCTTTGCCAAATTAAGAACATCCTTGGTGACCTTACCTGCAGAAAGCTCTTAGTAGCTTCCCGCTTTGGAGCAAAGATACGGTATTTGGGTGTGAGAGGTACTTCAGCTAACCTTGTGCAAAACTAGTCTAGAGGAATATAATTCGACTTTGAAAATTTGTCATATGAACGTGGTCTGTCTAAACTTTGTCTCCCAAGCCTAAGTTTCTACAAGATTGTGTCCAAAGCAAGCATAATCCAACCTGGTTCTGAGGAGGACATCAGGAGGTTGTAGATGCCCCAACACTGCATGTGCTCAAGGCCAGGCTGGTCGGGACTTTGAGCAACCTGGTTCAGTGGGAGGCATCCCTACCCATGGCAGGGGGTTGGAACTAGACAATCTTTAAGGTCCCTTCCATCCCAAACCATTTTATAATTCAATGGCAGCTGTAAAGCGGTGCATATTGTCACAGTCTGTGCTTTGAGTTTTGTATGTGTCTGTAGTCTTTCTCACCCATTTCTAGCCTGCAATCTCAGGCTGTGGCTTGATGATATACAAAGCATTCAGCCGCAGTATTACTACACAGGAGTTCTGCCACTTAATGTCTGGTTGATTTTCCACAGCAGTACAGACACATGTTCTCCATTATTGAAGGGATGGTTCAGCACCAGAAGAGGCAGTTGGGAGGGTAAGACCCAAACAAAATAACACTGCCACCAAACACGTCCTATTATCAAATCACCGGCTGGTGCTATGTGGTGGGAGCAGGAGACAGGGAAACTTGGACTTGAAAACAATGAGGAAGAAAAGATCTTGCTAGTCAAGGAGCATGGGAAAGGAGTTCATGTTATGATTTGCCTGACATTCAACTTCAGTCTCCAAACCAATGTTTTTTAGCACATGATCCTTTCTCCTCTATTTTTGTGCCATAGAAAAGAAAAATTTATATGATCTGTTTCCATCCATCCTCATCTCTGCATGATTATTTTATTAAAGCAGAACTGGGTGAAAGAACATTCCTGTACATAATTTTCTTTCCACTGTGAGCCAAAAAATGGACTATACTTGTAAAATAAAACACACACAAAGGAAAGAAAAATCTCTCTGTGTGCAATCTTTCCACTGAAAACTACCTCTCATTTACTACGGAATTTGCAATTGAATGACATAAAAGAGACAAAAGTGGGACTTACATGGTTTTTCTGATCCCTCCATATTAGTCTGTGTGTGCTAAGCAGTAACACCCCACTATCAAATTTCACCTAAACAGGAAAAATAAAAGAGACCAATAATAAATATAACCAATAAGTTGCATAAGCACCGATTTTGTAAACATTACACACTACCACAACACAGTAATCAGATTCAACAAGCCAATATTGTAAGAACAATCTCTTTTCTTCAGAAAACACAATAAATGAAGTTTAGGAAACTGGAGAAAACTAGCACAAAAGCATTAAATGGATATACACAAACTTCCTGTTTCAACTGTATAAACTTTCCCCCAAGAAATCCTGAAGGATTTTCCCTCCATATGCTGTGCAAGATACATAAATATTCTTAAATATAATATTTAAAACAGGGCTATTGGCTGACAAAACACTACTTGCTGACAAAAAAAGAAGTTATGCAAAAAAAAGCAGAGCAATCTAACCAGAACATGTTACACACAGTTGAAACCCTTTGGCCTATCACACAGAGTACTGCTTCTATCTATTTTACTGTTGAAAAGTTCTTTGTTTATCAGACACGACCAGAGAGTGGAAAATCTGTGTTGACAAATTGTTTCCTACTTGTAAAACCCGAGGCTCCTTTTCACAGCTTTTGTAAGGGTATGCAATTACTGTGGCGTGGAAAGATGAAGCGATCAGGAGTTTGTCCAGCAGTGAAGCGAAGCAGTGGAGTGGGCAGGCTCAGATAAAAGCAGAGGGCAAAAAAGCACCCTTCACGACAAGAGCTGAAGCGCATTTTACAGCTACCAGGACCACTCCAGCGTGAATTGTGCCATGCCCTGTACCCGACATCAAAGCCCAAGAGCTCAGCTTGCTGGGCGTAGCAACCCCGGGGCGTGTGTAACCCCTGACACGGGAAGTCACGGCCCGAGCGGTGGCCATCAGGTTCCATGCCAGTGACACCAGCTACACACGCCCTGGAGGGATGCCAGCCCTCCCTCCCTGTGGCACACGCCGTCCAAGGCCTTGCCGGGCTCCACAAAGCCTGGATCTCCTCCCTGCCCATCCCTTCACGGAGCCAAACCCTGTCAGCCCCAAGAGCAAGACGTGCTCCTACACCCCACCGATGCTCCGCCTGCAGCCCAGGCCCCTGCACACCTCTCGTCGTGCCCACCCCTCAGCACCACCACCCAAAGTCACACCCCTTGGCTGGGGCCCGTGACGGTGCCCCTTCCCCCCGACCCCGGCCTGCCAGGCCCCGCCGCGCCGCCAGGCCCCGCGCAGGGCCGCTCCCGTCACCTTCTCCTCCCCGTCGTAGAGGCGCACGCCGCGCTGCTGGACCACTAGCGTCTCCCCCAGCTCCAGCAACCCGCTGGTCCACGCGAACCTGTCCATGGCTGGCGCGCAGCCCCGGGCCCGCCGGCAGACCCGGCAGACCTGGCAGACCCGGCAGACCTGGCTGCCGCTGCCGCCGCCCGCCCGCCGCCGCTCCCCGAGCAGGCCCCATCCCCGGCCGCTCCACGCCCCCTCGCGGCGGACCGAGGGGCGGCCGCCATCTTCCCACCGCCTCCCGCGCCGGCACCGCCCCCCCCCAGCACTGCTCGCCATTGGCCAGTTCAAGCGGCGCAGCCGGGCCAATCAGAGAGGCGCTGTGGGGCGGGTGATTCAAACGGTCCTCGCAGCGCCGTTTATGTGGCGAGCAGCCATGGCGGCGCCGACCCCTCCTCAGCTCCCCGCCAGCCGCAGGTCCGAGCCGGCGTACCGAGGTAAGGCCTCGGGGCGGGTACCGGCAGACAAAGCCCAGAGGGGCCGAGCCGCCCTTCGCTCCAGGCCGAGCGGAGCCGAGGCGCTCGCTGCCGGGGCTGTCTGTCCTTACCGCCCCGCGTGGCTCCGGGTAGCGGGGGAGCAGGTGGGAGAGGGGAGGGAGCTGGTCCCTCTCCCCGGGAAGAGGGAAACAAGGCCAAGCGCCTCAGGCGGGGTCGGAGACCGGGCAGGTCTCGGCAGCAGCGCCCGCTGTTGTGGTCTTACGAGCTTCTGACGGTTGCCAGCAGCTCTATGGGTCTTCACCTCCCCACGCAGCGCTGCGGCCTGTGCTCCTCCCCCACCCCAGGCAGGGCTCTGGAGGGAAAGCCTTTCTTCATGATAAAAGACATGCTTTATCTTAAAAGCATCCTATTGAAACGAGCAACTACTCCGATCTAGATCAGCATGCTCTGCTTATTGCCTTCTGGCCGGTTTGGCTTCTGCAAGTTAGACGAACTGAATTGCTTAATAGAATGGCGTGGGTTGGAAGGGACCTCAAGGATCGTCTAGTTCCAACCTCCCTGCCATGGCAGGGTTAATTGCTTCGATGGGGCTTTGCTGTTTGCAAGCGGTGAGTGTTGAGTTTTTGAACCAGAAGGTGCCTGGGAGGCTCCAGGATGCAGGCTGAGCTTCCTCCCCTGCAGCATCTCTTGGCAGGCCCACCTCTGGTGTACACTCCTTCAGCAGCAGGTGATGTATGCTGCCTCTCAGCCATCACTCAGCGTGGGTTTGGACAGCTGTGCCAGAAAATCACTATAACCAGAATGAAACACAGCATTGCAGCAAGCCTGTCTCAATCCGCTCTGCTGGCTGCATGTTTCAGGCTTCCGTGTGTCAGTACACGAGAAAGAACTTGCCTTTTTCAGCTCTCCCATACTAGGAGGAGGTTCTGAGGGTAATCACCACATTCTGTGGGATGACAACTTTTTGTCGTGGAGAATATGCAATCAAATGCTTAATTCTTTTCAGGATTAGTATTCAAGTCCTCAAAACCAATAGCGTTTTAGTGATTTCTACAGTCTGGACTTCAGTAATAAAGAAATATCTCAGCCTTGAGGGAATATGTTGATGGACCTTGCAGAGATTTCTGAAGTGTGAATTAAGAATAACGGGCAAGAAAAAATATGAAAGATAAAGAATGTGTACAAAGAGATTAAAAAAGGGACTTGTGCCTGCCTTGGAGAGGCAGAAGTTGGGCTTTATATGTGAGTTCATTGAAGATTTCCACTGTTAAATGAGCCTGTTTATGATAGAGGATGGTGCAATGCCATGGGTTCCTGAATGCAATAAAGGAATTGTTGTTCTGAGTCAAAGCACATGGTATTTTTCATGCGTGCTATTCTTACTGTCACAAATGAGCATTGTGCTTGCTGAACCAACTGTATGTGAAATACTTGACAGGTATCCAGAAAGTAAAAGAACGAGCCTGACTTTTTCCCATTGCAAAACAAGGTTTCTCTTAGCTTAATGGAATGACACAGCCATCTTGTAGAGCTGTGGAATCACATCCAACCACCCCTTGAATATTGTTTTTTTTCAAGAAGTGAGAGGATGTGTAGGACATCAAAAGATGTGAATATTAAACTAAAGACTTTCTTAATCCACAGTGTCTGTTTCGTAATGTTTTGATGCTTTTTGAATTGCATTTCTGTTTTTCTAAGAGACAAAGTTTGGCATTACTATTTTAGCTGAAAATGTAATAAGTCTGTTTTGTTTTTAAAACCCGTTAGAACAAAGAAGACAAAAAGTTGAAGAATATCTATCAAGAAAAAAGACCTTTTCTGGTGTGCCTATTCAAGAAAACCAGGCATCGATCAGGTAGTATTTCTGCTATGGCTTACATTCCTTTAGAAATGTCCATGTTTGGTGGGAAAGATGCAAACAGCAGTTCTTGCAGAGAACTTCAATCAGAAGGTGAGACTACGCAACAAGACTGGTGACCATATGGATTTCCTTAAGTGCTTTTATTGTCAGCAAATACTAGAAGTTTTCATTAACCAAATACACTATAAATGCAATTAATGAAGTATATTATCTTTTGCAGAGACTGAGGTGGGACAGGATACCTTCATGGCAGAGCTTTTATTTCAGATGCCACTTTGTGTCTCTATAATATTTCTGAAGATAATTTTTTCCCCTCTTTCTCCTCAGCCTATGCTGCTCAATGCTTTGTTCACAATCCACTTGATCTCACCTCAGTGTGGTTTTATAGTTACTAATTCACTATTTTCTGCTAAAAGCAAATATACTGTGATAAAACCAAGCCTGTGTGATGGTCAGCAGGTAGGCATAATGTTCTGTAAACAGAATGTGGGCACCTATCACTAATAAGTAGTGCTTCTTTTTATTGACTTGTATTTAAATCTTCCTCCTATTGTCTAAAGTCTGGACAGTCAGTATAAGACCTCCTAATAAGCAATAGAAGCTTTCTTGAGATACAGTGGTGCAAAGGAGTACTGAAGATTCTAGCTCTAACATCAGCTCGTGGTGTAGCCATTTTTTTGCAAATGGTAAATTTAAGTCTAAAACTACTTTCATTGTAGCAGTACTTTTCATTTAGCATTTGATCTGCTTTACTTTTCCTTGCTTTCAGTTTCTTCTCTGGCTATTAAATTCTAGGGCTTTTCATAACCTTCAGTTAACTCATCGTTTAGAGCCATCATGTATATGGGTATGACCAATGTTTTTATTTTGCAGATATTTCCCTTTTGTGAAGTTATCACTATTCCACACTGTTGACTACCTGAAAGGAGGTTGTCATGATCTGGGTGTCAGTCTCTTCCCTTGTAACAAGTGAGAGGAAGCAGCCTCAAGTTGTGCTGGGGAGAGGTGGGGGGTTAGGTTGGATATTAGGAAAAATTTCTTCACTGAAATTGTTGTCAAGCACTGGAACAGGCCGCTCAGGGATGCAGTGGAGTTGCCATCCCTGGAGGTATTTAAAAGATGTGGTGCTTAGTGATGTGGTTTAGTGGTGACCTGGCAGAGTCAGATTTACAGTTGGACTCGATCTTAAAGGTCTTTTCCAACCTAAATGATTCTGTAACTTTTGATCGGTTCCCATAACAAGTATTCTCTATTATAGGTGACACAGAGGTGTTAGCATGATACAAACTACTTTCTGCAGGATTCCAAAGTCACCAGTTATCTTTATTTTTACTATTGTACCTCCATTTTCAACTTACTTGGCTTCCAGAAGCTGAAAGTTATCAATTGCTAACTGGAATGTTAATTTTCGATCATGTGCAATAGTGCTACGTGCTTCATATAATGCACCATGAAGCATTTAAGGAAGAATTTGGATTTGAGAAAAACTAAGATGTTTTTCTTCAGAGCTGCCAATATATTTTCATAGTTGCTAGGAGACAATACTGGTCTTGACAGTTTTGTTACTCACTGAGTAGTCCGATGCCAGCTCTGGTGCCTGACTGCAGGTTTTGGAACCTGTCAGTGTGATAAGAACTATGTATCCTCGTTCAGACTTGCCTCAAATGGGCTGGCCTCTGATGACTGCAGTAGCTGAGCTTCAACTTCTTGTGCTGCTCCTCCTTCCACTCAACTGCAGCACTTAGAAAATTGACCTTCTGCAGCAGATGCATCAGGCCAAGCAGGTTGGTGCTCATCCTTAAACAGGAGAGTGGCACCTGCAGTAAATAGGGTCTGTTCTCTTTTCTTGCCCTCTGTTAGGCAGCTCCTTATGGTGTAAGAAGGGATGCTTTGCAGCCTGGGCCCTAATCAGTGGTTGCTTAGGCATTTATTTTTTCTGGAGGAAGACCTCAAGTTGAACAGAAATGCTTCAGTGGGAATCTAGCCTGTAGACTACCACCCGGACCACGTGAACTTGCTCTAAAAATACATTCTTTTTTTACGTTGCAAGATAATTTAACATATCTTCTTTTTTTCTTTAAGCAGTAGCAGAACTAGGAGAGCAACCAGCAGTAAACTGCAAGACAAAACACAGCTCTCAACATCTCTAAAGCCAGAAATGGTAAGTTTCTGACTGATACTCAAATACTGATGGAACTTTGTTTCTGTGGCTACAACATTCCGCTCACTTAAACAGTTTTTAAGTTCCGGAACTTAAGCAGGAGAAGTTTGCAGGTACAGAGGTGCAGTTTGTGAAAACTTTATTCAGCGACTGCTTATCATGCTTTTTGGAGAGCTGTTGCATTACTCTATGTAGTGGATCATATGGATAGTTTGTACCTGACTGGAGAGGGAGTTAAAGAGGGATACCATTATAGATGCAATGATGATTAAATTTTAACAACTCTTGAGATTCTCAGAACTTTTTTGGTATATTTTCAGTCTTTGGGGAAGTTTTTTAAAATCTGAGGAAGGTCTTCTGTCACAGTAGAGAATTCTTCTCTGTACTGTAGAGAATTCTGTACTCTGTTATATGGAAAAAAACCCAAACAGCTAACAAAACTAACTGTTGAATGTGTGTGGGGGTTTTTTGTTGTGATGCTGGTAAATCTAATGTAATCAGAACTACATGCTAATACTCAATTATAATTCATGGGAATGTTTTCCCTGTGTGTCACTTTATCAGAATAAAGATGCACATGGTTATGCTGCTTAGAAATTGCAGAATACAGATTCTTCTCCAGACCTGTTCTCAGGGAAATGTGAAGAGAAAACTAGAGACAAAACCTGTTTGTTTGAGTTGGGGTTCCAAACTATTTGAGAGACCTGGGGTTGAGGAGGAAAGCAAAAACCTTAAAATTTCAAAGCTGAGTGTTGAGGGCAGGGGAGATTCCAAAAGTGAGAACAAAGGTTTTTTAGATACTTCCTGAAGGGAGGTGTTTTCCTCTGTTAATGTCTTCAGTGATTTTTAAAGTTGAGTTAAATTATGTAGCTTCCTGAAATAACAGCCTTTGTACTCAAGCTCTAGTTACTGCCTTGGTCAAATCTAACTTCTAAACCTGAATGAGAGATGAGGACATGAGATGCAGAAGAGTATCAGCTTCTGCAGACTTCCATGTCATTCACATTTTTATTCCTGTCTTTGGATCTTTCACTCTTCCTTAAGTTGCTCCTTGGACAATGCTCAATTAGTTGCTGTAGAGCATCTTCTTTGGAGGAAAACACTAGTTCCTGCTTCTCATGGCCTCTGTACTAGGGTTGTGCTGAGAACATATGGTTGAGATTTTCAGAGTAGTAAGACCATGTATAATTCCCATGTCTATTCTTAATTACAGCATCCTACAGCTCATTAGTAAAAACTTCTCCTTCTGGTAACATATCCTAATGCCCTAATTAAAGGTTGTACTCACTCACCCCTGCTAGTTAAGCCACTCGCACAAAGCAGAGGGATGATGCTGCCGTTAAGTGGTGGGGTACGCAAGCTGCGATACGGCTTTCGACTATAGGCGGCTTAAAGCAAGATTCTACTTTATGACCCTTCTTAGGAGGTGATTTGGGCAGTTAAAAGCCAGTAGTTGCTTTGAGAGTTTTGTTTCTGGAAGAAAAGTGTAGCCCCCAGGTTAGGCCTTGATTTCAAGGTAGAGTTTAAACAATCCTTATTTTTTTTTAAAAGTGAATTCTGCAATAATAGTTGACAAAGTATATGCACGCTACTTTTGTAGATACTTTTAAAGTGGCATTTACTGTTAATGACTGTAGGCCTGTACAAGAGTGAAAGCCTCTTTGGATACAAGCAAGAATCAGCATAAATGTACTTCTGACATCTCCATGAATATGCTTTTGATTGCAGGAAAATAAAGAGAATGCTAATAAACTGCCATGGAACAAATCAAGTGGAACCTCAGAAAAAAATGTTATTTTAAACTCTTCCACAATCACACTGACAAATTCCATGTCAGGCATAAACTATAATCATGAAGATCATGCTTCCAAGGGTGAACTAATTGAAGTAAAATCTCAGCATGTGTCACTCAGCAAGTCCTTCTTGCAATTAAGAAGCATAAAAGAGAAGCAATTGATTGCAGAAAAACAAAATTCAAGTGTCAACCTACCAAAGAAACCAGTGCTTGGCACATATCGTGGCAAAGTTATCCAATCCAAGATAAACTCCTTCCGAAAAGCACCAAAAAGCGAGGGGGAAAAGAGATCTTTGCAAGACAAGAAGCTTCCTCCTGCCACCAAACTAGCAGTAAGTTCTTTGTCCACAAGTAGATGTACTGCAGTTCCAAAGACCATCAAAGTCACGAACTACCCTAATGCTGTAAAACTAAACGGTGTCCTCCCATTTCAGAGCAAACCATCTGACAAAGCTGCTGTTAACTCTCAGTCCAGTGTGAAGAAATGGCAACCGATGTCTGCAGTAGTGCCAAAGAACGTACCAGTCCAAAAAATGATCGGTGGCAGGGGTCTGCAGCCACCAAAAGCTGCTTCTAACAGTTCTGACCGCAGAGTACTAGGAGTGAAGAAAAGAGCAGATCTTTGTGAAGATGCTCCAGCAAAACCACTTTCTGCTGTTCCTGGTACAAAGTCAGGACAGAGTTGTAGAACTATTGGCAACAGAAAATCTGTTCTGCCAAAAGAGTCAGCAGAAGAGAGAAGGTAAATCAATTACTGTTGTAGCTTGATCTTGGGAGGTATTTAGACCTTCTTCCCAATAATATCTATTTTGATCTATTTCTTGTTGTGCGTGTGCTGAAGAAGAGCTGAGTGTTTGAACCCGATGCCCAAGGGCAGCAGACTAAAACTAGACTTAATACAGAGAAATCAGGATTCAGACTAATTGCAGCAGCTCTTCAGGCTTATAGCTTGTCCTGTGCTGTTATAAATAAAAAATGTATATTGCTTGAGCTCTCTGGTTTTTAGGCTAAGTGTTGTGACAGCTTTAAGCATGCCAGATAATCCTGTAAGTGAATTGCATGTGCATGTCACTGCTTTAAAAAAACAAAGAGATC
>JAVSBS010005482.1:8145-20735 GCA_033124195.1 Coracias cyanogaster
TGCATGGGGTTATTGTGGCCAAAGTGTAGGACCCTGCACTTGGCCTTGTTGAACCTCATACCACTGGCCTCAGCCCACCGACCCAGCCTGTCCAGGTCCCTCTGCAGCGTCTCCCTGCTCTCCAGCAGATGGACACTCCTCCCCAGCTTGGTGTCATCTGTGACTTTACTAATGATAGACTCAGTCTCATCCAGGTCATCAATAAAGATGTTGAATAGAACTGAGCCCAGTACTGATCCCTGTGGGACACCACTGGTCACGGGACACCAACTGGATGCAGCACCATTCACACTTTACTTCCTCTGGTTCTATAAGGAGCTACCAGCACATTCTCTGTTTTTCCTTACAGCTTAAAGTCCACATTTCACGTCCTTAACTCTGACAAATAGCAATCCTTTCTAATATCTGCACTTGCTTTAACAAGACGTCTCTTGATGCTTATTAATAATCCCATCACACAAAACTGCCCCTTTCTGCTACGGGTGCAGATTTCCAGACCTTCAGGTTCCTTACAAAAAAAAGAAAATTATACAAAATATGACTATACCACGTCTGTTCTCTTCACAGGGCAGAAAAAGAATTCTTGTGGAAATCTTTGCAGGAGAGTGAGAACAATATAAAGGTTGCAGTGACTATACTGGAAAGTATTAGGCTGGAAGAAATACTCTGTGTTTACATCAGTACTATACAGATGTTACTTAAGCTAATGCTCAGTCGTTTAAAGCCGTAACAGAGAGAAAACGGCTTTTGTGTTCAAGACATTTAATTTTTACCCATGAATTCTAAAGACACATGATTGAAGATTAAATACTCGATCCTGCAGCTGACCTTAAGAGACAGACCACTCCACATCCCTGTAAAGTTAATTATGGAATGCAGGGTCAGCCTATTATCTAATTATCCTGTCTTGCAATACCTAACTCTGTATGTACACAACAGAGTAGGAAAATACTTGGATGCTTGTTGACACTCAATAGTAGGTCTCTTTTGGTGTATCTCCAACCATGCAGCTTTTTAAAGAGTCATGAATACATGAAGCATACGTGAAGCAAGTGACTGTTAATGTAAACTTAAAGCAATTTTTTCTTTGGTTTGCTTTTATTCCAACTGTAGTGCTTCTATATCCAAATTGCCAACAAATGGTCCACAGAGATCAGAAGTCTTATATATCTTAATATATCTTATCTTCTTGTGAAGATATCACAAGAAACTTTATTTTTTAAGTGTAAGCCCTTTCCTATGTGCTTGGCTCTCTGGCTCGTCTGGAGCTATGGGGTCATCAAGCTGAAGGGCAAGAGGTGGCTGCACTGGCCATGAGAGTTAGAGATGACACTTAAGGGAAAAGGCATCTCCTATCACACTTCATGAGCAGCTAAGGATTTGCTGGGAAAAAAAAAAATTAAAAAAAAAAAAAAAAAAATCAGAGAAGGTGCATGGCTAGATGCTTCCAGTGTCAGAATTTTTACTGATGACAGGTATCTGCAGGAAGCACTCTTCTCAGTGCCTTCTCCATGCCTGCTCAGTATGCTCACTAACTTACTACTGGTTTGCTGACATGTTCTGGCAAGAATCAGAAAGGAAAACTCCAACAACAAAAATGACACACGCACACACGCACACTCCCCCAGGAAAACAACATCTTTTCTTGCGCATTCATAGAGCATCCTTCACTCCTTACACCAATTAAAGGCTTTAAGACTCAGTCACATTGAAAGAGTAGTAAAAGCAGGAGGAAGGGGACTGTTTGTAGAGAATTTCTACATATTCTAAGAAATACAAAACAACTGGCTTTTATCTTTAGTTTAGGTACATGTCGCTGCTGAAGAGGTTAATCGGTCCAGTCACAAGCAAAACCAGTGGAATTCAACATTTTAAGTTGCAGAAGAATTCAAATCCTTGCCTACCTGATATGCCATTCTTGCTGGTGTTCAATAAAGCTACAGATGCTGCCGAGACTCTTTTATTATTCACAGTCTGCCCTGGTTTCCTTGAGGTACATTCTTCGCTATCGCTGTCCTGTAGATTTAGTAGCCTTGGCTGAAAACACTGCAGTCGACACGATCTGATATTGCTTAGGATTTCAGAAAGGGACAGTCTGTTTTCACAACGTTTATTGGAAGCATTGGTCCGTGAAAAATTAGAAGAAAAGTCTAAAGTCTGGGAAGAGCTTGAAAAACTGTTCAGCATTTCCGGGTCAATCTGTCTCAAGACAGGATCGTGTTCTGTGGATATTCGGTCCATTATAACCCTGATGAAAGAGGATTTGAAAAATACATTAGTTTAACTATGCCTTATTTCTAATACTTTTATCCTTTGAGGGGGAATGAAGAGTAAAAATAATGCCACTGTACCTTCCACCCCTGCCAATCCGTCTTCTTGCAAACCCTATACACCTTCTTGGAATTGTAAGGGTTGTAAGGCAATGCCTGAACCTCAGTTTGTCCAATTCTGCCAATTCTGAGCTTTCATATGAAGAATTAGTTTGGTCCAGACGAGGCTGTAAAGAAAGAAAAGGCCATTTTGCATTCATTTAGAGTGTACGCTGTTATTAGGTCACTACAAAGTGATTACCATGCACAGGCTACAGTAAGAAAAGGGGCTGAAAATGCCCACAGAACTATCATGAGATTCATATACTCAGACCACAAAGGAACTTGAAGGATTGTTTTTTTTAAAAAAAATATAGATGAATTCACAAAGCTGAAAATCCTCTTTCCTCGATTAGTCATAAAATTAGATGCCAAAAGATAAAACAAGCCAGAATTACATCATTCTACCAAGAAGCAGCGCATAAAACTGTCCTACTCAGACCCAGGTCGATCTGGCCCAGCACCTCCTGCCTGATAACAGCTCTTTGGACAATTCCTCACATGATATAAAAGACAGGGAGCAATTCTTTTCTTGTTATAGCCTCTGAACTTCAGGCTCTTAAAAGGGGAAGGCCTTCCTGCAGGCAAGGCCGCACCCTGACTGTGTTTTGTCATCAGTTGAGGACCTGCCATTCTCATGAATTTGTCTACTCCTGCTAGTAAGGGTCAGTAGCATAAAAGCTTCTGTCTCTAAAAATGAGTTTATGAAAAAATAACTGCTAGAAATACCTCAGAACTACATGCACAAGTCCAGCACTAAGTATCACGCTACAGAAGAATAGTTGTAGTGCTTTTTGTGACACAGGAAATACCAAGGCGGCTTTTTCATTCACCAAGGATCCCACAGGATCACCAGCTGTCCAAAGTGACAGCAGCTCCCAGCTCAGCCAGCCTGCAGCCTGAGCATGTAGCTCACTTCAACAGTTGATCCTACACTTGCAGTTTAGTTTTACTGATAAACCACATGCTGCCAAAGGGAACAGATGCTGCTCTGAATGGCCTTTGGTCCAGTACACAGCATTCAGCTACCGGGTCTTGAGAGTATTTGTCAGAATTGTTTAAGACCAGCTTGGATGGGGCTTTGAGCAACCTGGTCCAGTGGAAGGCGTCCCTGCCCATGGCAGGAGGATTGGAACTAGATGATCTTTAAGGTCCCTTCCAAGGGTAGGATTCTATCAGCTTACCTTAGGGCATTTTTCTTACTCCATTAATAGCTTTGTTATTACCTCAAAACTGCATAATCTTTACCAGCAGAAATGCTGTGTGCTGTCTGAAATGTCTTTTAGGACAGGTTAATAAGTGTTAATTAAAATAACCAGCTTTTGTGACTGGGTTAAAACTACAGCAACTTTAGTGCTATAGGTTCAGTCAATTTATGTTAGGAGTTAACTAAAACTCAAATGGCTTCAATAGTTAAAAAACCCTAAAGGGATTACATTAAGGCTGTTAAAATAACTTGCTTCTGAACAGCAACAGAAAAGTAACAAAAAAGAATAAAAATACAACTTCTCAGTCATGTGGTTAAGGAAAAACAGAATAAATTCTGAGCCAGAGAGAAGCTTCAGCTAACCCTCCAGAGCCAAGCAGAAAAAATTAGCAATCAACAGGTGGAAAAAAAACCCATCCAAAACTCAAAGAGCAAGTAAGTTCAGAGGCCACAGAAAAACTGTGCAGCAAAAAAGTATTATCTTAATTAACCCACTACTAAATCTCTAAAAGAAGAGGAGTCATTAAAACTAATGACATATTGTTGGAAAGATCAAGCTGTCTTTGGTACCCTGGAAGCAGCTACCACACACAGGACACTGCAAAGCCATCACAAGAATGCTGTGTGCGGCCCGCACACACCTGACCTGGACCAAGAACATCCAGTACAACCTGTGGGAGATGCTTATGCTCCAACTTGATCATTCTGGGGATGTTTGGGCTTCTGAGAGAGCCTGCCTAGTGACCACACAACTCCTCTGTAAGTGGCTCTAAAGGCTACGCAATTACACAATTACTTTATTGTGTAATTTCATTATTCCCATGGGAAGCAAGCAAAGAAAAACAGCCCCACTGTAGTGTTGTGCTGCCTTTCCTGGTCCTCTGCTGCCTGAAGCTCCCCATCTTGGAAAAAAAAAAATCACACCCTCAGTGGTTCCAAGATGACGACAGGACACCTCTAACTAGTCTCTGCCCTCTGCTTGTTCTTGCAATTGCAACCTGATGTTTTTCAGCAGAGCTACAACTTGCACTGCCTTCAAAAGAAAACTTTGACTTAACTGTATAAAAAAACCGAACAAACAGACTTCAATTAAAAAAAAAAAACCAGCCAACATAAAGCCCACTACACGAAACCCAACAGCAGATGGTCTTACAGCGTAATACTGGCATCCTGCTCTCCTCCTGAAAGCACAAGGTCCATCAGGATCATTTTCTTCTTCTGCTTCTGATACTGGTGAGGGTACCTAGACAAGAAAGCAGTCATTCTTCCAACTGCCACGTTGATATAATATACTTATGATACAAGTTTATAAATGTATCATACGAACCGCCACATTTATATTTCAAATGCAGGCTTCTCTGAAGCCTAGCTTAGAAGAAGAAAACAAACCCAGAGTTTATGCAAATGTCTTTTATATATATCCACTGTCCAAGTGAGTATTTCTCCATTTCAAGCTAGACTGGCCAAATTATAGACAAATGAAATGTCAACCTTCCGTATGCTGAGAGTGCACAACAGAGCACTACCTGCGGGAACTCGTCTTCATCCGAGCTGTGGAAGTCGTACTGTTTAATGTCGCTCTTGCTGATAACGGGCAAGGGCTCGGCAGAGGGCTGCTGAGGAGTTACTACACACTCTATTTTGGGTTTCTTTAGGTACTTCTTCTTTTGACGTGCAACATCCGACACCTCTTCCTTTAGAGATGAATGATGAGGATGCTGTTTGTGAAAAACAGAAAATGTTAAAAATATATAGTAATTAACCTTAAAGACCGACTGTTTATCCTCCAAAGCCTCTCAACATGCAGCACCTGCAGACTACTTCACAGGGAAAATGCAAAATTTATTCAAAGTGTTAAAAAACCCAGAACTTTACCTCTGACAGTCTTCACAGATATTTATTAACAAACAATCATGAAGCTTTCAAGCTATGACTACTGAAGAAGTTCCTTGCTTGGCAGTACATGCAGTATGTTGGTATTGGAAATCCCATTCCAATTCTTTTCTGAAATCTCTGTTTTCTATGGCAACCACTTTCAATCTTCTGAGCTGCTCAAAGATGTTCAGAAGAAACCATCTAATTTGTTTCATGTTTCTCAGTTTATCTTTGCGAAAAGACAATATTTGGGTTTGCTATTTAAGCTTTTGCTAACAAACTCTCTGTAGTAACATCAATATCAAACTACTCACTTCAACACAGATGCTATTAAACTTCGAAGCTTTTAAATGAAGAGTACTTCCCTTGCAGAAACCCCAACTGCAAGGAAGAGTCAGTGCAGTTTTGAAAACGTGTTTACCTTTTCCCCAGATTAATGCTTCTCAGTGTCTGACTGAAGCAAACTCCAGTAACGGAGCTCAGCTTCATCACAGGAGCTGAGAACCACCAGGCAGAACAAAACTCGTGGTGACAGCCCAGGCAAGGAACCTGTGTTAAATTCCATCACCACAAGGTGTCGTGGGTGCTAAATACAAATCTGAAAAGGTCGGCGACTCCAGCCTTACATCCAAGTGTTTTATAACCACCAGTATTTCAGGTTATTTCCTCAAAAACATGACTTAATTCAGAGTTAAGGCCATGTTTTTTCCTGTCACATTAACAGTGGAACTTCAGGCTTTTTTTTCTTTTTCTCTACTGCGCTTGCTTCAGTGAATGTAACCATAGTGATGACAAAAATGGCTTGCAGGGGAACCTTGGGTTTGTTTTAAAAACATGACCATCTCATATTTATGTTTTAATGCAGAGACAGGTCCTAAGAAGGACAAAAGATACTTAGGGCTTAAGTAACATTTAAAGGAATCATGACATGAGAAAGCAGAAATAAAACAAGCAGACAGTCATTTGTAGTAATACAATTATGTCAAGATTGGAAGTAGTTAATTTTGCAATTAAGGCCCATACTAACTTAAAAAAAAAAAACCAAACCTTATTCTTAAGTAGTCCTTTTAAAAACATGACCTGAGATGGATCCATGTGTCAGTACTGCTGCTTACAACTATACTACTGTCTTCTTTTAATTCTATCAGAACTGCTCGTCACCAGAACCAACAGAGTTGTAGTCATGGTTAACTGGGATCCTCCAGAAAAAAATATTTTTATTTTCTTCTGCACAAACTGGCCTCATAGGAAGATCATCACAAGTACAAAAAAACATTATGATCTGATTTGGAATCAGGTCTGAACAGCAACAGAAGACAAAGATTTTCCTTTGATGATTTGGGGTTTTTTTGTTTGGTTGTTTTTTCTTTTTTTCTTAATGGACTATTTCATCAGGAGACGAGAAAATAGAAAACCACTGAAGTTTAACACTTCTAGCTATGGACTATTCTTATATTACTACTACTTCAGATATTACTAACAAGGTCAACTATAAAAAATAAAACTAGAGCCATTTGGTTTTGGTATAGATTCCAAACCACTTGAAGGAAGACGTTGGCAGAGCACTAAGTACAGCATTAATTCCTCAGCTTCACTAGTTTTAGAATGACAAAATCACAAGGGTGACACTGCAACTCAAGCCTCACACCCTCCCGCACTCACTCTCTCAGAGCAGCCTTCCAGCCTTTGCAGAAATGAAAGGCTCCCACACAGAGCCGGTCTTCCTTCCACCTTCCTGGGTCTGCTGCTTACCTACCTCTGAGGGCCAAGCAGAGGCAGACACAAAATCACCTCCCGAGTGTTACTGGGATGCACACAGGCTTCAGCAATGGCAAGCTGCTACACATTCCAGTAAGTGGTTTTCAAACATCAGTTGCTTGCAACTGTTTTCAGCTGTCAAGAATATATAACAGTTGCATTCTTGCGCCTGGGAACATTACTAATCAAAGATCACTTCACCAGTTCAGAACAGCTCCTAGAATCCTTTGGCTTTCTAGCTGCAATTTAGTGAAATCCTGTCTTTTCAGGACTGTCTTTGCAGCGAGGAAAAATAACTCACTATGCTTAGCAGCCTCACAGAGGTCCTGATGCCCCCTTAACACATCCACGTTTACATGAACGACAGGACTGAGAGCAGAAACCAAGACTACTACAATGCTGCTGTTTAAAGAAGCAAGCAGCAAGGCCAGCCAATCCTTTGAAAACTTGGGTGAGAAAGACAAATGTTAAACGGGAAGCAAGCACAGCACTCTGCTGGTCTCCTACCTTCCAGTGTGGCAGCCTCCGACTTGGTTTTCCAACACAAACATCTGCTGCATATACCCAAAAGAAGGATGAAACTGGTATAAGCAGATGACAGCTTACCTTAACTTTACATTCTTGAACTTTGTGATGATTTCCATTGTGAAGAGTGGATGGAGTTGTGCTCATCTCTTTTTCAGGTCTATTAAGCTTCACTTCATTGAGGATTTCACCTCCGTAATCACCCAAATGGTACCTCAAAAAAACCACAATTTAAAATATAAAACTGCATTTCCACTGGGAAATGTTTGAAAGACACAAACCAAGGCAAGACTCTGCATAAAACCCTTCTATTTTAGCTTCTCAAGTTCGTAGTGTTACATAAGTCTCCAGCCACGCATGAGTGCGGGACACTAGGATCCATACAGCAACAAATTGCAAACCTAACTGATGAAAATTAAAACCCTGGTGTTATAAATGGCTTCTTACAGGTAGAATTTGCAATTTTACCTTTTCTCAACAACTTCTAACGTTAAATGCAATAGCTCGCGTTTTGTTTTCTCTCTCCTCTTAATCATCTCCAGAATTGTTATGGCTCTGCTGAACTCTCTTCTCAATTTCAACATCTTCTCATAAGACGCTTCATCATTCTTTCGATTCTATTGAAAGGTTAAACAAATTTTAAGTCAAAAGCACAACCCGTGAGCCATAAATAGCCAAGAAGTTACATAATGCTGCTGCAAGTGAGCATTATACAAGTACGCTCAAAGGAAGCTTTTCCTGAAGTGTAACCTAGTTGGTAAACAAAGCCACAAAAAGCCAACAAAACCCAACTTTTAAGTAAGCTGAAAAAGAACTTTTCAGTCATTTCCCCCTCTGCTTTGTCTGCTAGATTCCCTATCAACCCAGTGGAAGTTTGTCAGAACAAGGAATTCAAGACTTGGTTCCTACAACGCTTTTCCCACCTAAATTCTGCACACAATCGGCTGTGTACGTACATGTACAAAGCGATGTAAAATGTGGAGTAGTTACAGACCGCCTCGTTCAATTCATGCTAACAGTACAAAAACTGAACTACTCCATGGCAAATGGAAGATCATTTTCCCCTTTTTCACAGAAAGGGAAGTTTGTCACCTAGCACATCCCACAGCTGCTTATGTGCCAATACCAATAAATCTCCCTTTGAGTTTCAGCTTTCTAGAAAACAGACAGACTGTAAATTGTCGACAGAGAACTCACAGATTACACATTGACTGCATCATTCAGCAGCCTTGAAATCTAGCTGGGTGATCCAATATTGCAACTATTAATAGAGACTATCAGATCAGTAACTGCGGACACCATCGGACAGTCCCTGCAAGATGCTGGATGGGAATCAAAATGATTCCTATCACTGCAGAATTTAAAATAACACATTTTAAATGGAATGCTTGACTAGTCACCTTTCTTGTCTGCATCTTCTCAGTTCTCCTCCGGAAGGCAACGTAAGGGTCATTGTTGGTGGAGCCATCCCTCTTTTCTTGTTTGATTTGGGGGATCAGAGATGGCCCTCGACAGTTCTTACGCTTTCTTACCCAGTAGTCATACACAGCCTTAATAAGGTAGTCATCCTCATTCAGCAGCAGCTTTGCCTCCTGAAGTGTTACAAGCTGGAAGAGAAAGTGCAAAAGGTGCAACTGAGATGGGAGTGGGGTGGCAGTACAGGGAGAAAGTCCTCACACATTCACATCTATGATTCCATGAGTCTGTGATCTCTTGTAACCTTTTGAAATAAACTGGATTCTTTTCTAGCACAAGAGAATAAGGGGAGAAAAAGAAATACTGATCTCAGCTGAAGAACTTAAGCCACCAGTTGGTCTTCCTAAGTTAAACATAGTTCCCAACTTTTCTGAACCAGCATCATCATCTCTCAGAAATTTTCCTACACTAGTCTAGAACTTCATCAATTTTTTATGAAATCTGAAAACACCATTTGAAACAATCACAGGATATAAATAAGTTACTACAGTCTGATTTGGGAATCACTTAAATTTGCCTATTCTTTTTTTTCTTAATAAAGGAAGTTTCTTATCGGTTAGCTTATTGCAGTTTAATGTTGATTCCCCTAAAATATATTTTACTGTAGACAGGCTATATTCTGAAGTGAACTATTTTCTTTTTTTTTTTTTCCCAAAAATGCTTACTTTATGATAGAAAAGGATAATTACCATCTATATTAAAGCCCAGAGACACAAGACACTTCTTAGGTAAGTTATTTCAGTAGGAGGTGATTAAATACAGGTAATTAAATTATAACTTTTTTCCTTTTTATATGAAAATCAGACTCCAAATACATGCAAACCCCATCACTAACTAGTACATGAGTTTAACATGCTCATATCATCATTTTAAACCTAGTCATTAAATTTAAAAAAAAAAGTGTCTCCAGTATTAAAGCAACAGTTGGACAGTAGTTTATCTTCCCCAGAATTTGAAGTGTATCAACTGAACAACTTAAATCTGCAGTTTTGCAGATTTAACATGTCAAAATGTTAAATCTTGTCCCTATGTTACGATAAGCCGAAGAAACGTTTCAGAAAAATGAGGATATCCTAAGTGTAACCACTGCTATATGTAAGTGTTAATTCCAGTCAGTAGAGAATAAACCCCTTGCAATTGACAGCAGAATTAGAAAAACACTGAATTAGTTTTAAAAGGAGGAAGTACAAAAAAAAGTCACTAATCTTGTGCTGATGACCTCATGCAGCATTAAAACAATGATTCTGCATCTGTTCTACCCGGAATGGACATCAGCCTGGGTAACCAAACACATATACTCACCAGCATAGACCATCTATATGTAAGAGCTGACACAATCATGTGTGTCACTAATACACAGCTTAAACACCATCCCATCACTGTGAATAGTGCTTAAAAATAATTTCATTCTCATTTGTCCTTTGCTCTCTTTCATTAACGTATTTCTTAAAAGATAATAATGACAAACAACTTGACTCTGCCTTGAGCACACAGTTAGAAAAGTTCAATTTTGACACCGCTTGCCTGTTTTCACAAGCACCACCAGTAACAGGGATGCAGAGTCTTCGATTCCTTGCTTAACTCAGACTATCAAGATGCCCAAGAGGAATGTCTATGCCTGGAGCCCTCTCCTTGCATTCCCACCAGCATCCCTTTGTGTTTCAGAGGTGAGTCATATAAACTGTAAGTGAATTGTGCAGTAGCCCCCAGTGGGATTCAAGAGCATTAGAACCCGATGTGGGGAAGGAATCTGACAGGCAGCCAAACTCCTTTCCTCCCCAGGCTCCAATAATCTGTGGGAGTTGCTTTTCTCTTACTGCTCCTAACACAGAGCTCAGAGCAGAGCTATTCAACACCAGCTCAAAATTTTCTGTAGCCCAAAAGCAGGACAAGCAGCCTGAGCACACACATCCCAGTCCCTTAAGTTAGGCAGAAAATAGAGGACACAGTCCCATAAGAATTAAGTCCCACAGAAATTCCATCTACAAAGAGGGATTTCTCCTTCCATACCTCACCTGCAAGAGGGAGCCTACTTATATGAATCAATTCCAATGCTTTATGTACACGTAAGATCTTTTCTGTCATGGACTTCCTTCAATAAACACTTTCTGGCTCAAAATGCTCTTCACCTGTGTAATGCTTCAAGGTTATTTAACATTTATCGAAAAAAGAAAGGGGTAGCTGCCTACAGGAAAAAAATTCATATTCTTATATTTTAGGAAAACATCTTTCAGTTCTTAAATTTAACTTAATTCCTCAAGCAATGAAAGGCATGGCCAGTATAAAGGTGCAAATTAATCCTGAAAAGTAGTAACCAGAACTGCTTTAACTGAAAGCCAAAATAGGGGTATCTACACGAAAGCTCTCAAGATCTCAGTACAACACCATCAACCAGTATCACCCAATGTACTCTGCAGCTTTTTTCTTCAGATCCCATCTCAACATAGTAAGAGATCTCTACCTAATTAGTGTTAAAGTTGCTCTAAGATTCAGAGAATATAACATTCTGGCCTCTTAATGCACAGCACTGAACTAAATCAGGTTAAGTGACTGAGGCAGAGCTACGGATCCTTCACTCTTGCGAAACATCCATCTCACTGAGAAATAACTCTCCTTATTTCAGACTTGGCTTTCAGAAAAGGATCCTTCAGATGTAATTTCTGAGTAACTTAAAACCCTGGAACACAGGAAGTTCCACCTCAACATGAGGAAAAACTTCTTTACTGTGAGGCTGACAGAGCACCGGACAAGGCTGCCCAGGGATGTTGTGGAGCCTCCTCTGGAGACTTTCAAGACCCGCCTGGACACATTCCTGTGTGACCTGCCCTAGGTGAGCCTGCTTTGGCAGGTGGGTTGGACTAGATGATCTCTAGAGGTCCCTTTCAACCCCTACCATTCTGTGATTCTCTGGACCCGGCCTCCTGCAACACCTCAGGAACTGACTAATAAGACACTGGTACCCTTCTGATAAAGGAAATGACTAAATACACAGCACATGCTTGCTTCTAAAGCAAGGAAACCTGCCTCCCAGTCTGGACTGGAGTAGAACTTTCTTCCATCTATCTCATTTCTCCTACAAGGGCCCAATCTTAACAAATGCTTCTAAGTTTCTAATCTTCAAATATCAAATGAAGTCAATGTCTGCTAATACCCAAGTGAAACAAAGAATCTGGATTGTCATATACATTTACAGCCAAAGCTGTGCAACTACCCAACACCATTAGCTTCTTCCACACCAAAACAGGTAAAACCAGATGTTGTAAGTTGTCCTCTCTAACATACTGAGGTCAGGGATTAAAACTGAAAAACAACTCCCCCCAGCCAGCCCCCAAAAGCTCCCTCCTCACCTATCTTCATTAAGTTACCAACAGACAGCAAGA
>JAVSBS010005482.1:30261-41110 GCA_033124195.1 Coracias cyanogaster
TGCAATCAAATATCTGATGTGATCTGCTTGAGTTACTACACATTGAGTAAATCTGTCACTCCACCGTTAAAATGTGTCTTGGAGAGCTTCACAGTGCTGAGTAGGTAATTCAACTACAATAAAATTTGTTTCATTACTGTCTTGCTTTCAGCTGATGTCCTTAGAGCTAACTCTTACCATGGTACACAGGAGTACCACAGACATGCTCACAGGAAGGCCTTGTGGAGGCTATCTGTCCAACTCCCACCTGAAGACTAGACAGGTCAGCCATGACTTTTTCAAGCCCTGAACACCTCCAGTTTCCACAGCTCCTCCAAGTAATGTGTTTCAGTGACCTACTAACCCTCTTCTGCTAGAAGTCACAAGAGTAGTTCCCTCATCCTCTCCTCAGAGTAGCTATGGTCTAAGCTTTTAGCCACTCTGGCAGCCTATTGACAGATTATCTTAAGAGTTTCTCAGCATCTTTGAGAAATTTGGGGAAAGCAGATGTCAAGGTTTAGGATTAAGAGGATTAACAGGAAAAGAGCATTCCAAGAGCAGTCTTACCACTGACAAGCGGAGGAGCATCACAACTTCCCCATCCGGTAGCCACATTCCTCCTAACATAGCCCAGTCTACAGCACACCTTAGTCAGAGCATGCACAGACCACCTGCCCAGTGCCTGCTTTACCCTTTCCATCAGCACTGCTCCTCAGCCAGGCAGTTCCTTGCCCGTAACGCATAGTGTTATTATTCTGCCCCAGGTACAGAAGTTGTGCGCTTCTCACTCAACCTCACAACATTTCAGCTGGGCCAGGTCTCAAGTTTCTCAGCATCCAGAGAGACAGATGGCTCCACTGTTGGCAAGCCAACTGCTGCTCCTCATGTAGGATCGTTTGACATTGCATTCCTTATGCAGCCAGCCAGCTGAAGCTGACCAATTTTTCAGCTCCCCACCACCCAACCAAAAGAAAACAAACGCAGACACTCTTCTGAAATAGGATTAAATCACTTGTAGAGAAGCCACTCTAGTCCACAGTGGCTTGAGTAATGAATCGGTAAATAAACAGAAAAAGTAGTGAAGGAGGACACACAGCAACCAAAATTCAAACCATCTTTTGGCTCCACAGCCCACTGAACAGTGCACATGAGTAATGTAGATTCTCAGGTTTTGTAACACCGCTGAAAAACGTTCAGCAAGTTTAAGGAAAATCTGACAATAGGTGTTAGTACTCGCTTTACTATAAAAAGCCTTCAAGCATAACACAGCTTTCAAGCAGAGAAGTCTGAACAGTATTCTTGTAGAGCTTCAGAAGAGATAGAGAAGCTACATAATTATTACAGCTGGGGGGGGACTGGAATAAATCTTCACTGAACATGAAGTTAAGGAAAATATAAATTTTAGCTCTTGAAACAGTTCTGCTTAAACTCTAAAGACTTTTATATGAAAGAAGGTCTAATTAAATGGCTTTACTTAACCAGAAAAAAGCTTTCTGAAAGATAGTTTTAGTAATCGATATACCAATAGACCTTTTTGTCTATTTTTCACTTTTTCTTATAGGTTTTGAAAGATACACCACATTTTAAGTTGTGCTTCATGCTGAAGTAGGAGATAAAAAGATCTTGTACAAAATAACTGAACGTTAAGAGGAAGCAGTGATGTTGGCAAACAGAACATGCTGCCATGGGGATAAAAAGCAGTACCTGTCAAAGAGTTCTTACCCACTAATTCCTTAGAAAGCACATCCAAACCTTCTGCCCTAGTACAACTAAAAAATTTCAAACAAACACCGCTTAGATTGGACTATTCCTTCAACTAAGAGCATAACAGAATTAGAAATATCTGAATGTTTAGTGCATGCTCCTTTAGCACATTTATGCACTAAAATAGAATTGTTCTCTCAGTGAAGGATTCACTGCTCTAGGTGCACTTCAGCCTCGCCAGTACTTTCACTCTACAATAACCACGCTGACAACAGCCTACACCGAAGTGCTCAAGCCACTGGCTTTGTATAACCCAGCATGTTCCCCTTGGTGCAAACAGCCGCGTCCTGCCAGCCTGAACCCACTCATTCTGTGCGGAGTGACAAGAGGAGTACACTGCACCTTCCAGTCTTACACCACCACCTCCCAAGCTCCAACCCGAATGACTCGACAGCCACTCACAACAGGGCTGACAGAGAGAGTACCAGCTTTAGTCCAGAATGAAACTTGAAATCACGCCTCTGAACCCATACTGAGACAGTGCAAACCTTGCTTTAATTTCTGCTCGGAAGAGGAAACAAACAAAAAAAATCCTACAATGCTGGTACCTAAAAATACTTCGCTTTGGTTACAGTCAGAACTAGGCTTGAAGGCCACATCAGAGCACGGTACCTTCACTGCTGTGTCCTTCACCCCTGAAATACCACAGATCTCATGTTCTTTCTAAACTTTCTACCTGGAAGTTCCTTAACTACAAAAAAAAAGAAGAAATTCAACAACAGTAAATCAACAGGTAACATTCTCATAAATATTACTTTTGTTAAGCTTTAACGGAAACACTGACTGATACTGAACATTATTTTCACCTGTTAGGGCTGTATTTACCAATATACTCTTTTTTATTATGCCGCTGCAAGCAAAGTGCTTGGATCCTACAGACCAGTTCCTTTATCCCTTATCCCTTACCTTCTCTGTTGCCACTCCCCACAGTACTCTCTCTGCAACAGTTTCTCATACTTTTATTTAAATAAATGTACCATTCAGAAGAGAGCTTCAGGTGACCCAACTTACATTAGGTATTGGCAATGCTGTAAACTCTAACGATAGAAATATATTGACAGATGTTAGAGAGTTAAGGGAAACAAAACATACTGTGGATTAGTTGTTAAAAATCAACTCCCTTTAACAAGATAAGTGGCTTTAACTCCAGAGGACTCTGCTGTAAGTACAATGGAAAAGTGAATTTATTAACAGCTTTACCTACTCAAACTAAGCTATTTCTAGGCCAAGCTAGAATCAGTTTTCCTACCTGCAATCAAGAGCAGAATTAAAACAAAGAAAACTTACTAAAGCCTAGAGATCCCACTTGTTTAACATTATATTGCAATTAGGAAATACAAATTAATTGACATCTTTATATTTAAGACGAAGATTCAGAAACAGGAAGTATAGAATTTTAATCTGAACTGTGCACCCCTCTTGCAAAGCCTGAACCACAGCTATTAACACCTGCTGACAACACTTACAGAAAATAGCCTCCTGAAGCACCAAAGCTCCTTTGATGCAAAGCCTCTCCCCTTCCTGAAGCCACAGCCTTATCTACTCCCTCGAACACTTCCAAGACAAAAGGGTAAACTCAAGAACCGTCTTTTGTTTCCTTCCACAGTTAACCCTTTCAACCCTTAACTGCCAGGAAAAACACAGCCAATGAATATTTATCTTCCTCAGTGCAGAAAGAGCTTGATATTTTCTGTAAAGAAGGATTCATGTCTCCACAACACCAAAGAGGCGAACTCTTCCTGAACCATCAGCAACTTACTGCCATAGCTTTTATTATTATTTTTAATTAGAAGATTCCTGGACATGTCAACTCAGTATAAACAAAATTAAGACCAATTACCTGAAGTATGATTTATTTCTTGCCTTAACATTATCATAACTGAAAGTGGATCTAAGCAGCTGAAAGGCTTAAGGGGGGGGGGGGAGGGGGGGGAAGGGAAGATACCTACAGAGCTATTTTCCTTTCTCCCCCCCCCCACCGTGGGATGGAAAACAGTCAACTGCAATAAGGAGTCATATATAAAGCATGAAACTTGTCTGTGCACGACGGCAACTGTCACCCTCAGATAGCAATGACAATCTTAGGAGAAACTCAGTGCTTCATTTCCCATTTATTTCGAAAAGCAAGTATTTTAGTGAACTACCAAAGCTGTATTTTTTCCTACTGATCCAACACAGAATTAATCTGTTCAGTAATCAGATCAGTTTCCTCTTGCTACATGGTGTCCCCTTAAAAGGTTGTGTTAGTTACGAAGTCAGGCAGGGAGCTCAGGAAACAGCAAAAATCCACACACTGAGCTCAAACCACTGCACTCAAAGCAAAGCTGCTGCACAGACTGGACCTCCTCTCGGTCTCCCTCTGGGGCTTCTGATGCTTAGTGGAGGGAAACTGAAGCCGACCCTCAAGCAGGAGAAGGTGGGGGAAGGCCGTCCTTGAAAGGGCTCATGGAACCACTTCTCAGTTTCATTTTTGGCCATATCATGTTTTTCCAATATGATAACCCCCACCCCGTTTTTTTAAGTAATCACAAGAACCACTTGCCACACACTCGCCTTTTGTATTGCTGAGTCATGACTACAGGCAAAAAAACCCCAAAAGTATTAACGGCAGGCTGCTGTTACAGACAACTCAATGAAGGAGGCAGCAGCAAAGTGAATCAAATTGTACTGCTCCGTCCTAAAAATTCCTGTTGAGTCCCTGGAACTGGTAAGGTTGTTGTTATTTAGCTACTCTAAAGTCATTCTATTCCTTCAGAAGCAAGCAAACTAATACATCAACAGAAAAAAAAAAAACAAACTCAACAACACTTCTCTGTCACTTTCTTTCCTTTTCTGGTTCTTCATTTAAATTTCACAAAGCAATGCTGATGCTGTCTAAAAACAAAAGACAAGACATTCTGCAACTACTTTACATGAAAATCATCTGATGATAGACAAACTACCTGGATGTTATCTCAAGAGTGCTGATGTGGCTGAAACAGCAACAGAAGGGCCACCAGCAACACCTACCTGAGCCCAACACTCCTGGATGTCTATATGGATAGGGCTACAGAGGAGCTGGGTATCTACAGGAAGAAAAAAAAAAAAACAAACACAGTTTGGACCAATAAAAAGCCAAAAATTTCCTTCACTTCCCCTCTGGCAGTCTGACTAAAGCTAGTTCAGTTTAAGTACTATAACACAACTACAGGCAAGCTAGGAAGTGAGAGGGCTTGTAGTGACAGGACAAGGCGTAATGGCTTCAAACCGGAAGAGAGGAGATTTAGATGAGCAATTAGGAAGCAGCTCTTTACTCGGAGGGTGCTGAGACACGGGAACACACTGCCCAGGGAAGCTGTGGATGCTCCATCGCTGGATGTGTTCAAGGCCAGGTTGGATGGAGCTTTCAGCAACATGTCTAGCAGGAGGTGTCCCTGCCCATGGCAGTGGGGTTGGAACTAGATAATCCTTAAAGTCCCTTCCAATTCAAACCACTCTGATGCTATGATTCTAAGAGTGGAAATTAGCCCCCATGAGACAACAAGGGAGGTACAGCAGAAGTGAGATGACCAGAGAATATCACCATCATTTTTGTGTTCCTTTAGTTAACCCTGCAGTACAAAACCAAACCAAACAAAACACGACAAATAATAATAAAAAAAAACCTCCAAACAAACAAGATCTCTAAATAACTAATGTGGAAAAAGTAAGCAATGCAGTTTCAATCATCCCATGTAACAAAGGACATGAACCGACCGCGAGTCATCCCAAATATCCCCCTTCTGAGGAGGGCAGCAGTACTGTGAGAGAACATGAGCAAGCTCTCATAAATAATGACCATTCGCTATTTATGAATGTATCATTGACACACAAAATTGTCACTCTTTACAAAATGTCAAAGAAAACCAAACCAGAGTGCTGTATTTTAAAGCTCCATTTAATTATACAGGTATCCAGTCTGCCAAAATGTGACTATAAATGAATTATTAAAAATCAAATTTTGATAACAATGAATTAAATTGAACTGTTCAAAAAAATCTTTCAGAAAGGCTGAATATGGTACTTTATGAGAAATGTGTGTTTCCTGAAAAGAGAATTTTTCCCCAAGATGCCTTTGCATGACCTTAAGAGAAAATTGTTTTACAAATCCTGTAACATTTAGTCAAAATACTTAGAAAATAGTTGGCAACTGACTCCTTGCGATACATTTGTATTGTTCATCAGGCAACAAACACAACCTTACACAGAAAAAGATTATAACAAATTGCATCCGAGAAATTCCTTTTTATTTTCTTTACGGTCTGGTTCAATGAGCATAACTTGATTGTCCCAAGTCAAATGGGGATGGAAAGGTCTAAACCTACAGGTGTAAATATTCTTATTTGTCATGTAATTAACCCCACAGTGTATTTTAAAAGGTTGTGATTCCACAACGATGTGTTTTCCCTGTTATTAAACACAGTATTATACACAGAATCTGAACTCAGTTTTAACTGCTGGCTCCACACATCAGAACCTTCATGAGTCACCAAACTGTGCTTCTGGCAGGAGAGGGGAGAAGAGCCCCCAGGAGGGAAGACCATGGAAATGCTCCAAGAAGCTGGTAACAGCTCCCCGTGGACCTGTCTCCCTACTGGGAGGCCACGAGGACCTGGGCAAGGCAGCAGAGAGCAGCTGCTGCCCCCCTTCATCCCACACACAGAGACTTGTGTTACCCAAGAGCTTCCTGACAACACACACTGCTGCCGGGCCCAGCACAGAAACCTCACTTGAAGCTACTCAAGGACCTCACAGGGCTGTGATGTCTGAGAGTATTTGCTCTACAGTATTTGTTAGCAGAGAAATGGTTTGAAGTTGAGTTACAACCGTTCGGGCACCAAATGAGCCAGTTAATTCCACCTTCATCAGCAACGCAGCTTCCCGGAGTGTTTCAGGTGTAACTTCTGCATTCAAGACCAAGTCGCTCACAGCGCTTCTCCCACTGTTACTGCACTGTGCATCTAAAGTGGCTTGTGTGCAACATCTTTCCAGGAACAAGATTCAGAGTTCTTATTATGGATTTTTATTTACACATCAATGCCAATTTTTATTTTATGGAGTTTTTTTTAACAAAAGTCCTCACCAAAGTGATAAAACCTGGAATGCTGAAGACCTGATGAAATCCAGAAATCCATCATATTATTAGAGAAAGAGATACCAGAGATTAGAGCAACTTAGAAAAACATTAAAACAAACAAACAAAAAACCTGGCAAGTAGACATACAGTAATTGCTAAGAATTAAAATTATTACACATTTTAAAACCTAGCTACAAAATTCCATTTTAGCTCAAAACACCTTTACTTCAAGAAACAAATATTATTATTTTTAAACTTTTTGTAATAACAGCTTCTCTGTCTTACTTATCCAGTCACTGGATACTACTGCAAGGCTTCCAGTATTTTACTGTTATTTAAGCTTAGCACAGGGGAATCAGACATTACCAGGATGCTTCACAGTAGACATAGTTTTTGTTATCCAACTCCAACTGGTCAAACAGATAAAAAGTGTGAGTTGCAGCTTTAAAATGGCAGAAAACTAAGAAAACCAAATGATGAGTTAAAATGTAAATAACAGAAAACAACGAGGGATAAGAGGGAGGAATAGATATATGCTATAAATGGCTAAGAGTTACTATACACTTGAACTACTTTTTGTGTCACAGGGGACACGATGAGATAGTAGTTTATTGATGTGGAAAGCTGATGGAAAAACTAACCAACTGGAGAAGTGTCTCAAGGCAAGCTGGGTAAGCCCTAACTTTTCACAACCAAAGAGGACATAAACATGAGAAAACACAGAGAAAAACTCTCCCGAAGCAAACATATTGTTGCGGTGTTGAGCACACCAACTTCAGAGACCAGAGAACTAAGTCAATTAGACAAAAGCAACCCAGTTCTGTCCTCACACATTCACTGGTTGGGAACAGCATTTTCCTTTGCCAAGTAACTGATCTGAGAGGACACAACTCTGCTATCAACTCAGCTCCTCTTTCCACTCTGAAGGGTGAGCTTAATAACAGACCAGAGGCGGATTTGTATCTAAGAAAGCCCAGAGTTCTTACTCCAGGCATTTCCCTGTTGGCTTATTTCTGAAGAAATTAGGTTATTTTCAAAAATAACAAACAATGAGAATCAGGTGTGAGAACTTCTTTTACCTTAAAGGATTAGGTATTTTATTGGTGTATTAATCGTAATTAGAATTCCAGCAAAGTAAATAATGAAAAAAAAACCTCAGATTTTTTTTTTTCCTGCAAACTTCTGCTCTCTTTATGGCACTTCTGTCACTAACAGGGACAAGGTTTTGACCCAACACATTCAGTCACACTCTATGGTGATTATTATATATTAACAAGTAGGAATTTGCAAAATGGATAAAAATAAAACTTCACTAGTCAACATTAAGTGCCAAATTGTGACAGTCTGTACTGATAATACTTTCAGTTTCATAAAATTATTTTCTCTCCTCCTTACTCCTTTTCATACACAGTAACGCAGTTCTGGTTCAGTTCTTCTCTACTTGTTACAGAAATTTCAATTCTACAATTCATCCTCACCACCAAGGGCTTTTGGGACACCTAATTTTTAACTGTTATTTGTTTATTTAAATATTAAATCTGTTTTTCATCTTTTAGAAAGTTGAACAGTTAGAATGATAAATATGCTGAGACTTATAGTTGTTCAAGTAAGTATAAACAAGGCAGTTTGTTGGCAAAATAAATTACAAATAACATTTTGAGTGTCTAGCACCAATCCAAATGACCTTTCTTATGAAAAATAATTAAAGATTAATATACACAGATTTCATGTCTGTTGATCTCAATTATTCAAACGGGACATCTCAACTGATATCAACACAAAAACTGTACAAATGGAATGCTGCTCAATCCTGCTACGCAGGAACAGTATGACATCTGGCACCATGTCATTCAAAGCAGAGCAGAAGCTGCCTGAGTTATTTCTTTCTGAGGTCTTCTGAAATTGAAGGAAAAGGAGAACTTGCTACCTACATTTGAGACATGCCAGAGCTGAGCAACAGAGCACAGAGAGGCAGATTTCAAAACCTCCTCCTAAGCTTTCACCCTGGAATTACACCTCATCCCGAGGAAACCTACCTATAAGGGAAAGTTCCTACATAATGAGCTGAGGTGTGACTCTCAATTAATGTCCCTGCAGATACCATTGTTCTCTACTACAGACTCAGGCACCCAAACAAGTTAGCACAGCTTGTACGGACTGGTGTTAACTGACCCCATGCATCCAACTCTAGCCCACAGCAAAAACACAACTTTATCTAAATCAAGGGTGCGGTTTTAAGATACAGCTGAACCAATCTGACCTTGGGATGTCACCAAAAGCACAGCAGCCTCATGCTTCCCAAGCCTTCTATCCCCACATGCTCCTACTCGTGGAAGTACAGGATATTCAGCCTTTCCATGGTGGGCCTCCACCTGCTGTTACCAACTCAGATGGGCCACAGTGCTCTGAAAAGCAGAGCATCCCTGCTGGCTGCAGATCACTGTTACTCTGCTGTATCTTAAAAGCAGCTCCAAGATAAACGACTTGACATCTGTCCCAGCCTAAGCCTGTAACTCACAGGTAGTTGTTACAGGTTAGCTGAGAGGTGTTAATGTGATAAGCCTTAATAAACTGATCCTCAGTTTGAGACTTAAGAGAAAAATCTTTGTATTGTTCAACTTCAGCTACATAAATACAGCCAGAACAAACTGCACTAAAAGCCTCCCAGTTTAACAGCTCCCCAGTTGACTCTGCTCAGCTGCTGCAGCATTTACGTGGGGTCCACATTCATCAGCCTCATGTTTTCATCCTCACCACAGTACCCGGCTAACAGAATCCAACTTTAGTGCTGACACACCAGTACCAAATGGGATGTTAAAAAGTAACAGCAGTGGACTGAAAGGAAGTTTAGCCGCACAAATAGTTTGCAGGTGAAAGCAGAGGAAGGGTAGAGAATCGCAGCTGAAAACTGAAAAAGGGAGCTGAAATATGCACTTGTGAGGAACATCACTGCATGACGCAACAGTCTCAAAGGGAGGGAGAAAAAGTCAGGACTTAAGGCAGGGGAAGAGGCCTTATAAGCAGAAGTTTAAAATTCCATGAATAGAGATCACAACACAGAATTCCCCTACCTACTACCAAACCCAATTCTGTAATTCCAGCTCCAAACATACCTAAAGTAATAAATACAGATGCTGAACTGAAAGAGAAAAATTAGCCTCTACTGGGAATTACATTTCCCTAACACATAAGTCAGTTGATTTCAATAAACCCCAATAAATAATACAATTGAACAAATAATCCAATTAAATAGAATTGTAATCATAAAACTTAAGCTAATTGTTTTAAGGCACTTATTGGTCAACAATTATAATAACATTTACAGCTAAGTTAGGATTAAAAGAAAAAAAAAATCTATTAATGCTATAGAAGCAGCTATCTGTGAAATTTCCATATACATTATCAGCTTTAAAAGCATTATGGTTCCCAAAAAAGATGGGAAAGTGTGTCTGGAGTGGATGGGGGAGATTCGAGCCCTGAAGCCAGAACTCTGATTTCACTGCAGAAAACGAGATGGTAGCACTGAGGCATTCAACACAACTCCAGTGTGAAGCACATATCAAAGAAGACTACCTGCCTTCACGCTGATAGTTAGTGGTAACATGTGAACAACTCCATTCATCTCCTTATTAAAAAAAGGCACTACCAATTACTGTAATGCATTAAAAAAACATAATCTGTAAAATGTGACAGACCAAAGAGCAGAGCACCTCTGAAGCCCCCAACCTATACCAACGTGTTTATGCTTATGTATGCAGGATAAAGTCCAAGAAAAGATTATTTGATCTGACAAACAAATGACCAAAAAAAAAAAAAGTGTTTAGGAATAAGAAAAGGTGCAAGAAAATGTGAATGTAGGAATGGGTCATAACAAACTTTAAATTAAAAAAAGCAAGTAGACAAGGACATAAAATTAACACTACCTCTATGTGTGCACATATTTTGAAGCCCTTTTGATTAAACTTTTCCAGTTTGTTGTATCAGCAAAAATATTCAGTGTTACACCATATC
>JAVSBS010005482.1:41120-52318 GCA_033124195.1 Coracias cyanogaster
ATATCAGCAAGAAGAGCCCAACAAAAAACTATGACTTGTGCAACATTAATGCTTCAGAAGCATCACCAGCTCCAGAGCGCCTTGAAAGCCAGACGCTGAACGCTTCAAGTTTCCAGCGCTACAACAGAAAGTAAATGAACTAAGGAATGGAGAGAGTACCAAGAGAAGAGAAAGCAAGAAAAAACGCCAAGTTAACCATTTCCAGCCTGTCAAAATACTCAAAATTAAATATTGTAATTTAGCAAGCAGTGAAAGATCATCTCAAGGTGATCACTCAAGAGCTAAGAATAAAAGTCACTTCTCATTCATACTCTGTCAGCATTCTAATAACATTAAATCACATCCTAACTTGTTATCCATGCATTTTTCCCTCTCTAAGCTTAGTCTTGCCATGGGATATCAAACTGGACTGTAAATTAACCTATATTCAAACAGGAATTTTGAGATGAACATTCCAATAGCTCTGACTGGGCAACTCAGGTATCATCAATTATCACCATGCTTGGGGTTTCCTAACAACCCAAGTAAATCCACTTTCTGAAAGCCTTCAGTCTGAATTTATTAAGCACCATTCCCCACCCTGTCCCCCCAGTGTGCAACTCAGCAATCTCCAGTTATATGTATTCAAATTTTAAAAACATAGCTACACGATAAGAAACAAAGCCAGGGCTTATCTATTCGGCAACTTTTCCCCCTTCTAGCCAAAACAATTCATTAGCATTATGAAATGCAACTCTTACTCATCAGAAAAACACAATATGAAATGTTCCTGCTCTGTTTCTGAAGCTCACAAAAGGACACCTTCCTGCTTCTGCTTAATAGTAATTTCTCTCACGCAAGTTTAAAAAACAAAACACAAACCCCCACAATTTTCTTCCTCGGGTTAAATTATAAACACTCGCTAACATAAACTTGCTACAGCCGAGAAGCCTCCTTCTTTTGCAGCTGGAAACCCCACGTGAGAGAAATGAGCTGCTGATTTGTAAAAAGCTGCAAGTGGATATAAATCTCTACAATACTTCAGTAGAAATAGTTCCAGAACATTCATCAGGATCAAATCAATAGAAAAAGTCAAATAAAGATGCTCATACTGACAAACTGGGCAGTATACACATTTCTGTGGTGAGATGACTGGCAGGGTGTATTGTTGCCCAGTATACGACTAAAGTGGCTGAAGGACACTTTAACACACGTTCCAAATAACTTTACTATTAGTAATAGAAATGAGTGATAAACACTGCATCCCTTCCAGGCTTTAAGGCTTTCTATGCTCCAAACAATAGTTGTAGGTTTTGGGGTTTTTTTTTCTTTCAAAAAAAAAAAAAAACCAAAACACCCAAACAAACAACAACAAAACACACCCAAAACCAAAGCAAACCACAAACCCCACATTAAAAAAAAAAAAAAAGAACTAAAATCTGCATGTTTGTATATACAAAATATCAGCCATGAATAAAGAAAGTCCTATGCCTGTACTAGCAAGTCTAGGTTGTAGAGAACAGATCAGACAGACAAGTCAATCTTAACCATTTTAAGCCTGGCGAATCTAAAAATAGTTATTTTCAGTAAAAGCGCTGGAAGATGGTGTCTGACCCCACAATACTCTGTACTACAAGACCGTTCTGATTTCACCAAAGCTTCACACAGGGCAGCACAGCAAGGAAAGCAGCATCCTGGGGCCAGAACAACATGAGCTTTCTGTACAGCAACTGAACCATCAAGGTGGCTGAAGAGTTACAAACAGCTTCCACAAGGTGCACCCCTGGCAAAACTCCAGGCTAAAAACGCAGGCCTTGAAACACTCAAGTAATTGAGTTGTCAGAAAGGAGTATGTGGATCCCTCCCTCCCCACGAAAGTCCCTTTCAAAATATATCAAATCAATCACAGCAATGTTCATTATGAATGCAAGCTGTTGAAATAGTCCTCAAATATTTCACTACTGTCATCCACAAGAGCCTTTCCTAGAAGAGCTTTCCAGACCACTACCACAAAAATGGACATTGACAAATGATCTGTGCAGCACTGGGAAAAGGGCTACCCCATGAATGAAACTGTCACTACACAGCAACAACCTAAACAATCTATTAATAGTACGGTTCATAATCTTGTCTGGCTGATGTATGTGTGTATAGTGCTCCAACGACCATTTCGAGATTATTACATAACATATCAAATATAAGCACATTTCAGTGCAGAGAAAATAAACCTCATTCTTGCAGAAGAGGCATTTCAGTACAATGGTAAAGCAGTTTTACTGAAGTACAAACCTGACCATCTTCACAATCTATTTAAGCATACACAAGCAGCTTGCTTCCACTCCTGCACCAATTTTCCATTAATGAGTTTATTTAAAACATGATTTAACAAGATAACACAATTGAAAAAAAAAGCCGTATTTTATAAACATTAAATGCAAACACAGGGCTGAAAAGTAGACTTTAAGGACCAAGAAACCCAAATTACTCTCCAAGATTGCTTCCTTAGTACCATGCTGTCATTCCTTTTAAACACACTCCCAGATTGTAGTAGAAATTTACTCTTGGGGAAGCACTGTAAGTTTTAATCACAGTGTACTTACATGTTATAGAAGAATGGAGGAAATAGTAAAAAAAAAAAAAAGAAAAAAAGAAAAAGAAAAAGATAGAAATAAACCCCCTCAACAGTAAGACAGAGGATTCCTTCTAATATCAACAGTGAAGTGAGAAAAACCAATGGGAAAGGCATGGAGCCTCCTTTGACAGCTGCAATCTCCGAAAAGCCAATCCACACGCATAGAGGTTTGGCTGAGGCGGAGACGTGGATTCATTGAAGAAATTCTTGAGGGTGCATTTACTATCGGCTCTACATGTAAGCACGGACACATGAGGCGACAGCCTGGACCTAAGCCTCATACAACCCTCAGGAGCACATGAGTCGATGTTTAAAAGACCAGTGAGACAAACCGCTACATTCAAACAACTGCAGAACTGCGGGGAAGCATTTTCAAAGTGGTGCTGTCCCACTGCTTGTCAAAAACCCCACAAACTTATCTCCACTGACGTGGACAAAAAGCTTTTTCCCTCCTTCTATAACACTACAAGAAGAATAAGCATCACATATTTATTTTTAACATTTGCTGGTTTATTCAGAAATCACCTAACACTTAACACATGCAGCTGATGCACCTGCCACCTGATGTACACCGTGCAGCACAACAAATCTCTCTTGGAAAAGTACGAGCAGGACGCGCCTGTTACAACTACCGAGAATTCCCTCCGCAGCACCGGCGGCAGGGAACGAGCTCTACGAGCCAAAGCTGCCGCTCCCCGTCCCCGCACATGTGGACAAGCCGTAGTAAGCGCGCAGCGCAGCCGCGGCGTCCCCAGAGCCCCGGGGCGTCCCGTTCCCGCGTCCCCCGCTCCCCGGCCGCAAGGCCGCTACGGCGGGGCGGGCGGGCCAGCGCTCCGAGCCCCGCCGCCGCTGCCGGCCCGCTCCCTGCCGCCGGCCCGCTCCCTGCCGCCGGTCCGCCCCGCTCCGCTCCGCTCCCCGCCCCGCTCCCCGCGCACAAGGGAAGAGCGGCGGCGGCAAAGGCACGCTACGCCAACTACGGCCGCAGCGCCCGCTCGCTCATTCAGAGATGCATCCTGCGCCTTCCTCCTTCTTACGCTAGCGTAAAGGCCTCCCCCCCCCACACACCACCACCACTAATCAAAACACTCGCGAGTCGGGACGCAAAGAAGATGGCGGAGCAGGGCCCGCTTACGGCGTCGGACAGCAGTTTACGCTGCGCCCTTTGCGCAGGGCCCCGTAAGAACCGTGGAGCGCTGCGGTGGGGAGCGTGCGTAGTGCGCTTAGTGAATGCCGATGGCCTATTTCCCGTGAGGGGAGGGGGGTGTCTGATAAACAATGGTGCCCCCCCTGCGCGGCTCCCTTACCGATTCCTCCTCTTTCTCCATCCCCGTGGGCATCTGCGGCACAGCCCGGTTGATAGAGACGCAGTCGTTGAGGTCGGGCATGTCCTTGCCGCGGTAGATGGGCAGCGGTTTGGCGGCGTCTAGCGCCCGGGCTCGGAAGGAGAGTTTGCTCATTGTCTCCCCCTCACAATAACACCCCGGGGCCGGGCGGGCGGGGGGGCCTTCAGTGCGGCCTCGCCGCCGCCTCCCAGCCGCTCCCGCACCCGGCCCGCACCACCATGGAGGGTCCCGCCGCCCCGGAACAGCTCTCCGCGGGGCCGCCCGTAGCTCACAGCGCACGCCCCGAAGCCCTAGATCCGCGCCGGGCTCGCTCGATCCGCTCCCTGCGCCATGGCAAACATGGCGGACATTAACCAAAGCGGCCAGCGATCCCGGCAGCCAACGCGAGAGCTCCGGCGGAGGGGGGAGCCCGGGAGGGAGGAGGGAGGAGAGGGGAGCCGCGGTGCGCGCGCAGCCGGGGGCGGGAGGCTGAGGGGCGGCGGCGGGGACGCGGCGGCTGAGGCGGGTCCGGGCCCGGCGGGATGGGACGGGACTCGCCGAGGCCAGGCGAGACAGGGCCGCGGAGGGGAAGGCCGATTCGCGGTCCCCTCACCGCTGTCCCAGCACCAGCACGACCTTGTGACTGGAGAAAGTGGCGCCAGTGGCAGCGGGAGATGGCTCCCCGCCGTCCCGCGCCGCCGCCGGCAGCCCCACCGCCGGTGACAGGCACGGAGGGTCACCCCGTGGCGATGGCGGGAGGCCTGTGGGGTGACAGCGAGGCGGGAGGGCCCGGGGCTGGAGCCCGCACCCCCGGCGCCGGCCCACTGCCTTGCATCGTTTGCTGTTTGGGGATTAAAACCTTGTAGCCATAAAAACACCCGTCAGGAGAATTAATTTTGATTACTGATACAAGCCAACTCCTCAGAAACAAACTCAGATGTGCTCAGTTTTCTTCTTTTTTTTTTTTTTTTTAACATCAACAGTGATGCCCTGTATCGCTCTGCATGGGCTGAGTCTCAAAGAGGGGTTGGAGTTCCACTTAGTGCAGAGTAAGGTGCTCTTGTATTACAGACCAGCCCGTGGGCCTGGAGCTACTCGAGGAGTAGCGTGGTGTGTGCTCATTGATGCTCTTCCACTGTAGAATTGCCTCGCTCCAGTTTTTTCCAGCCTACTTTTGAAGGATACAGCGCTAAATAGGAACAAGAATGTCCAACTTGGAAAGAATAATCCCAAATTCTCTGTGTGGACAAGGCCACAGTCCTGTACCAGTCTAGAGCTTCCCACATCAGTTCAGAGCATTGAGTTAAGTTCACAAAGCTCTCCATCAAGGATCTTTAGTACTTCAAATACCCCATCTCTTCCATGTTGTTTTAACACTGTGAGATCAGGCCTGTTGCTTTTTCTTGCCTCCACCTTAGGGCTCTTACAGGAGTTGTCAGTGCAATCTTCTGTCTCTGAAATAAACTGGAACTCTTACGCAGACAAAATTTGACCATGTCACCATCTGGACCACAGTGCCAAATGTTTTAATAAAAAACCCCAAACTTGTCCAAATAGATTCAATCTCTGAATTGCAGTTCATTTTTAATGACCTGCCGCCTTTGTTTTTTCTGTGGTTTTATCTAGCAAACACAACTAATGTTCATGATAAATACATGATTTACAAAATTAAGAATTGTGTCAGTTGGAGAGAGAGATAAGGAAGATGAAACGAGTGCAGCAATACACAAGAAAAAAAAAAAAAGAAGTACTGATAACATTACATTCATGAGCTATGGACCTGAATTAGCTTGGGAGAGAGAGAGATGAAAATTATATTTTAGCTACTCCTCCATTAGGTTAATGTTCAGTAATAGTAATTTGAACAAATGAAGCTTTAATAATTATGAGAAAAGGAACAGAGAACAAAACTGTGATAGATTACACTTATTTATAATTCCCTGGAAATATTTTTATTCATAAAGATAGACAATCCTTGACTTGGAGTAGAATCAACACACAAATATTTAAAAGTTGTATGGTTTCCAACTTAGAATTTATAGTTCAGCACCATTTTGGAAGTGGCCAAAATTCCAACACTCAAAATAGATTTGATACATCCAAAGTCAAAGAATCATAGAATTGTTTAGGTTGGAAGAGATCTTCAAGATGATCAAGTCCAACCATTAACCCATCACTGCCAGGTCACCACTAAACCATGTCCCTCAGCACCACACCTCCATGGCTTTGAAACCCCTCCAGGGATGGGGACTCCACCACTGCCCTGGGCAGCCTGGCACAGGCCTTGACAATCCTTACAGGGAATAATTTTTTCCTAATATCCAACCTAAACATCCCCTGGCTCAACTCGAGTCCATTTCCTCTTGTTGTATCACTTGTTCCTTGAGAGAAGAAACCAACCTCACCTGTCTCCAACCTCCTTTCAGGGAGTTGTCAAGAGCCAGAGGGTCTCCCCTGAGCCTCCTTTGCTCAAGGCTTAACACCCCCCGGGTCCCTCAGCCGCTCCTCACAACACTTGTGCTCTAGACCCTTCCCCAGCTTTGTTGCCCTTCTCTGGACATGCTCCAGCCTCTCAATGTCCTTCTTGGAGTGAGGCACCCAAAACTGAACATAGTATTTGAGGGGCAAACTCGAGACAGTGGCAACTTGGGTGAGAAATACTTATCCTGGGTTTTCCATTACCCAAGACCCAACATCTTCTGTAAGGGCAGCACTCTGGGGCCTCTGCCTTGTTCCCCAGGGCCATTACATGCTCAAGGTCACCTGCAATCAGGAGGCCACCGTGATGGCTGAGTGTTGCAGTACACTTCCCCTAAAGTCATGCTTTTCTGTAGGCACTTACCAGCCGTGGCAATGGCAGTTCATCACAGGAACAGCTCATTTTGCATCGCCCCGCAGTTGCACGTACAGTCCAGGTCCGTTAACCGCACTGCACTGACGCGTAATTATTCTCCATCAGGTAGCGAACTTCCTGGTTAAATGAATTAGGAGTAATTATAGGTATCGCGGCATAATTGTAACGTGGCGGCTGTTTGCAGGATGACTAATTGCCGTATCCCGTGAAGCAGCTCTGCCGTGTGTGCACACATGTCGGGGTCGCAGAGCTGGTGTTTTGCTTCACCTCTTGCACTTTCAAACTGCGTGGTTCAGCTGGCGGTTCTAGTGTTGGGAAGCAGCACATCCACTCACCTCGATGGGGGAAATACGAGAGTTTCCCACAATTTCCAAGAGCTTCCTTCCTCCTGCCTCTTCTGCCTCCATTTAGGCTTGGGTCTGGTTGAAATGCCTGGGGGCTGATGGGCTGGAGGAGTCTTGCTGCCACTTCCTCACCTCCATGGGCATCTCCACCACTGCCCACCTGCGACACAGCAGGAATCCACGTAGGAACAGCACAGACCTTGCTTGAACCTCAGCCCAAAGTACCACCCTGACATTTACACACTGCAACATGCTCACATTGTATTTGTAAGCATTAGGTGATGCTCTGGAAGAGTGTTTTAGGAGTGAGGGGGTTTCTCCTAGCAGAGAAGAAAATTACACTTCTCATTCCTTTGGTGAATTAATGTTTTGCTGTGTGTTGCTCCATCCCTTCTCCCTACACCCTGACCCACTCCCTCCCGGTCAGCCAGGATGTGTGTCCCATCAGAAGTGATGCTGACTAGATGATGAGGAGAAACTTCTTTACTGTGAGGGTGACAGAGCACCGGAACAGGCTGCCCAGAGAGGTTGTGGACTCTCCTCTGGAGACTTTCAAGACCTGTCTGGATGCATTCCTGTGTGACCTTGCCTAGATGAACCTGCTTTGGCAGGAGAGTTGGGCTAGATGTTCTCTGGAGGTCCCTTCCAACCCGTACCATTCTGTGATTCTGTAGTTGCGATTTGCTACCTGCCATAATTATCCTGCCTGGGTTTTCCATGACTTGGAGTCAAACGTTTGCTGCTGAGCTTGGCTCTCTGGGAGCCCTGTGTTGGTGTGGTATGAATTAGATGTTAGGAAGAAGTTTTTTACTGTGAAGGTGGTGGAACACTGGAGCAAGTTCTCCAGAGAGGTGGGGGAAGACTCATCCCTCGAGGAGTTCAAGGCCAGGCTTGATGGAGCTCTGAGCAACCTGATCCAGTTAGAGGTGTCCCTGCTGACTGCAGGGGGGTTGGACTAGATGACCTTGGAAGGTCCCTTCCAACCCAAACCATTCTATGTTTCTATGAATGACGTTGAGCTGAGCTCCTGAGTCCTGGTGCAAAATGCAGTGGCTGCAGCTCAGGAGAGAGAGCTGTTAAGTGATGCACAACATCTGGTCTGGTTCAACAAAGCAAATAATCACGCTGTAATCGGCCAACTTGTGAAATACCTGCTTCTGTTGAGAGAAAGCTCTTTATGGACAGGAGAAACCTTGCCGGGGTTCTTTTTGTGCCTGCGTGTGCTGTGCTTTGCAGCCCTCTCCGTTCCATTTCCTTGGACCGCTGGTGACATCCAGTAGCCAGCGAGCTTAATCACAAGAAAATATTTTCTATAGATCTTTCAGAATATCTACTTCAGCCTGAATTTCAAATAAACATTGCCATGTTTGGAAATCTCCCTGCCGCTCGCTCCCCCCCCCCTCGCCATCCGCTCTGCATGAACTTTTGCTGAAGGGTGACTCATCATAATCCCTTCCCTAACAACAGAAATACCAGCCTGGGATCTGGAGGGTCTGTGCTCGGAGCTTCGCTAACAGCAAAAGACAAGCCACTCACATGCCCTTGGCCACCAGATGGATTTTCCCCATTTTTTTTACCCGGCTTTTCCCCATTCCCCCCCCCCATACTTTGAGCTCGTTTGCAGACAAGCATCCATCCCTGGGATGGATGTGTCTTGCTGATGCTGTGTGCTTCCCAAGCAGGGTCCATCTTTCCCCTGGGAGCTCATTAAACCCAGCCCAAGGCACGACCGGGATGTATTTATCCCCCACTTCCTGCCCTCTCCCCTCTGTGTAGTGGATTTAAATGTAAATGTTAACTTATGGCTTTAATCCTCCTGGGCAGTGCTTTGGGAGGCAGATGAGCATAAAAATTAGTAGAGGCTATTCCGCTGGTCACCCAGGCTCTTTAATTAATGCCCTGCAAAATTGCACTTTAATGAGGGATACTTTAAAGGTATCATTATAGCAGTGCAACAATTAGGCTGGTGTGGATGCGAGGATTTCCAATTTGCAGCCAACATAACGCTCCCTCTTTGGCGATCGATAGGTACAAACCTACAAACCCCAGTGCATCAAAAGGTTCCGAATAAGTCCAAAACATCCCCAAACTTTCTCCAGAAAAAGAAGAAATGAAGCGATGATGGCCCACTAGTGACGAATGCATCTTTCCTTTAGCAGTAGGCTTCTTAATGAAGTTCCTCGCAAGTGAAGTGTCAGAAAAACCCGACATTTAGGACTGCAGGGAGCATTTCCAGGGATGCGCTGTTGGTTTAATAAACCTTGACAGCAGTAATGTGGGATAAAACCTAGCCCAGCAAAGCATGGGTAGCGGGGTGATTTCCCAAGGCCTATTTACTTTTTGATGCAAGTCACAAAAAATTACCCCGAAGCCCAGAATAAGAGCACCAACTGGTTACTCGTGCAACACGCCATCAATTTTATCCGAGTTAAATCACTTCCCTCCTCTCCCTTGTCGCCATCCCCATCCTCGATTCATCTTCTAAGGATGTTTCATTAGAAAACATGACAATTTCAAGCTGAAAAGCTCCTTTTTAGGGTTTGCACAGTGCAAGCCGGCAGCAGTCCCCAAGGATTCATAATCACAACCTGCCCTTGGCTGCGGTTGGTTTTCCAGCTCTCTTGGCCTCTTCCCCTTGAGCCCCCGTGAAGTGCCCATGCGTTGGTCCCCACGCTCGGAGGGTGGTTAGAAAATCTAATGTCTCCCGCTTTTCTTTTGGGCTGTTTTGCCCAAACACAGAGACGTATATTGAGAGTCCTGGCCCAGAGAGAGGCTTTAATGCTTCTCTGCTCAGTGGAAAATACCCAGTAAGGAGAAAAAAATAGAAAAAGAAAGACAGAAAGAAAGAGCTGCCTTTACCATAGCTTATACTTCTTAATTTATTTCAAAAAATACAATATCCAAAGGTTCCAGCTGCCAACTTTTTCTCTTTGATGGCCTCATAAATCCTTTATATTAAAATTCAGCACTTTCCCCTAAAATTGAAGTTAAAATCTATTGATTTGGTAGAAAGCAGATGAAGCTCAATGTGTATTTGCACATGTGTCTGAACGCTACTTAAAAACACTCAGGGAAAGGCCTTTAAATGGAATAGTTCTGCATTCATCCTTCCTGTTTCTTGGTAATTCCGTGCTCAGTGGTAACACTGAGCTCACCAGGTGGAGAACTCAAGCACAGCCTGGAAAATCATAGCTTCAAATATAGGCAATTGCAGAGATACACATAAAATAAATAGCTTTGCAAGAAGCCTGTGAAACTACCGCCATTTCCAACGCACAATAACACAAGTCCTTTTATCAAAATTCAGATTTGTATTTCGGTTCGTGAGGTTAAATGTATCTTTGAGGGGGGGGGGAAACCCTTCTTGTAAGGCCTGCAAAACATGGTATAAGCTCTCATGACTGAGAGATACCTGAGGAATGGGGCCTTGAGCAACCTGGCCTAGTACGAGCTGCCTCTGCCCATGGCAGGGGGGTTGGAACTAGACAATCTTTGAGGTCTTTTCCACCCCAAATCCTTTTATTAATCTGGAAATGGTCCTGAAATTGGGACTGAAGGGTTCAAATGCGACGGGCTCATGGGCTGGGTGCTGTACGTGGCCACCGGGCACCTAAAAATGGGTGGACTTAGTGCTAAAGTACCAGGCTTGTAACCACTGCCTGTCTTTGGGTACATCTTGGTGTTGGCGGGGGTGACTTCTGGCTGTCACCCTGTCCCCGTGTGTTCCCTAATTGCTCGCCTGGCTCCGTACAATTATTTTAAGGATATCTCCTCTGTCAAAAAGTGACACACTGGAAAAGCATTCGTTGCTTTAGTTCCTTTCTTAATTTCTCTGGGCTGGTTTCAGCCAGGCAGTCGTCTGCTGGTCGGATCCAGGACTGGAAGGGAAACAAGAATTCAGGTCTCCCGAGGCATCGGGTGGGAGGGAGCCCTGGGAGCTCCCAGCTGAGCCCCAAGTCTCCCGTGTCCCTGCCTGCACCTTGTCCTCACCTCCACCAAAAAAGCGGGCTCCTTCCTCATTCCACAGCCAGTTTATCAGCAGAATTTTTTTAAAAAATTTACAATTT
>JAVSBS010005483.1:0-14586 GCA_033124195.1 Coracias cyanogaster
CGCCGCCGCCTCCCGCCCCGCTCGCCCCTTCCCCGCCTCCCGAGGGCAGCGGCGCCGACCCAGCCCGCCGCCGCCGCCGCCGCCGCCGCCGGGGGGGCACCGCGGACAGCAGCAGGCGGAGGCGGGCAAGGCCGCCCGCCCCGGGGCTGGAGGCTGAGGCGGGTTAGCGGCAGCCCCGGCTCTTCCCGAGGAGGAGACAGCGGCGGTGGACTGCAGGTTGGTGCCGCTCCGCCGGCGAGGCGCGGGTGCCGGGCTGCGGGTGCCGGGGTGGGAAGGCGGGCGGCGAACCCTGCCCCTGCCCCTGCCGTGCTGGCCCCTCCGGGGCAGCGCCCCTGCTGCCCCGGTGCTCCCGCGGGCGGCGGCGGCTCCGCCGGGTGCCCCTCTCGGAAGGCCCCAGCGCGCCGCCCCCCGCTGCGGCGGCGGCAGAAGGAGCCGCGCCGGGCCCGGCTCGGTCCGGCGGTGCCGGTGCCGCCGGCAGGCGCAGTCCTTTGTGCGCGGGCGGGCGGGGGGGGGGCGGGTTGGGGGAAGGGGGCGGCCGGGCCGAGCCGGTGGTGAGGGGGGTGCCCGGGATGCGGGGAAGGACACAGCGGTCCCGCCGGCGCGTCCGGGCCCCGGGTGGAAGCATCCCCCCCTCCCGGGTGAATGACGCCCTCCCGGGGGTGCGGAGCGAAGGAGGCGCAGGCTGGCGGCTGGCTGCCGGGGGAACGGCAACTGGGCTCTCCGCCGAGCGTCAGGGGAGGGTAGGAGGAAGGATGGGCGGAAAGTGGGAGAGAGGTTTAAAACAAAACAAAAAAAAAAGAAAAAAAAGAGGGAGGAAAGCCCGTTTCCGACGAGCCGGGGTGCTCGGCTTGCGAGTGCAAAATGGAGCAGGGCAAACCCGACTGATCAGAGAGCAGCGACCAAATGGGATGCTGTCGTGCCTGGGTTCCGTTGGGATGATGCTGATGGATGTAATAAGCTGCTAGCCTGGTGTCTAGGCGTCTAAATCGATAAGCACATTGATTATCCCCTTATAGCTTTTAATACACTGTATTCTAAGGGAACTTACGCGTTCAGACTGAGCGTTACCTATTTGATGCCACGCTTGTCTGTTTTTCCCCTTCAGTATTTTGTTCTCTTTGAGTCTTCATCTCCCCTCCTTGACTAGGTAGGGAGCAGGTGTGGAGCGAGAAAGTGGCAGAGTTTGCAGTAATCTTGCTGCTCCTTCTTCAAAGCAAGAGTGATCTCATTAGCTCATTATGTTATCACACTCATTAATTTCAAGTCCAACATACACTTCATGGCCTTTCCCGCTCTAAGGGAAATCGGCTAGACTCCAAGATCTCATGTTTGCCGTCAGTGAATTGCTGATACCTACAAGCGTGTTTGGGAGTAAAGCCTTGAGCTTTCCACTTGTCTTGGCAGCGTTTCTTTCACAGTGATGCTCTTCACTTGAGGCTCTTTGCTTGAACTACAGGTCAGTTGGGTGAAGTTCAACATAATCACAGATAGGTATGTGTATTTCCTTTTTTTTCAAGTCTTGGAAGACTGCAGCTGTATACAAGATGATGAAGTTGATGGAGTTGTTGTAACCTGCAGTGAACTTTCTTTTCTGCGGTGAGCGTTGTGCTGTTACAGAGCTCCTCGTGCCATGGGCAATTCTGGCCCTTGGATTTTAAACATAAATATTCTGGTCTTTCCTGTAGCTCTCACAGGAGCCATGGCTTTTGGGTCCCTTCTGTGTACTCTTCTTCCCTCTCATAGCTGTTGTTACTGAACCCCTGCGATGAAGATGATGTGCGTTACATTCAGTACCTTTTTTCAGCTTTTTTTAAGGGCAGTCTTATGTACTCTAAGAATGTCTCATTATCTCTTTCTCTCTTAATTCCCACCTTCACCTCTCCACCCTTATAACACATGCTTAATTGGAGAAAGCAGGAAAGAGAACAATTGGTCTCCAAATATAGCTTGAATTCAACAAGCACAGGAAAAACACCTGACTAGATTGTCTTCGCTGAGCACGATTAAAAAAGCAGGACCATTTATCAAAACTTCGTACCGCAGTTTAACAATACATTGCGGGTAGCTCAGTCGACAGTGCGCGAGTTGTTCCTGACAAGGGTTGAAATCAGAATGGGCTTTAGTTGGGGTAATGTTGGAGAGAAACAAGGATGCTGCTGCTTCTTGCCTGTGTGATTTCTTTTATCTCTGAAGAGATATATTAACAAACAGGACAAAATTCCACTTAAAATTACAGGGAACTCTACTAGCACAAAGTGTATGTTCTTTTCCCAGCCAGAGGCAAAGCTTTCTGCCCTGTGTTAATCTTCTTACAAAATGAAACTATTGCATAGTCCTGTGCTAGCTTCAGGGTTTTTTTCTTCCTGCCTCTGTTTGCAGAAAGATGCATTGTTTTCAAATCCTAAATGGTGTTTTGTTTACTTACAGAACTATTACGGAATAATTGGATTTGAGGCTTACATTTTGTGGGGAACCAGTGTGAATAAAGTATTACTGTTAACTGTAATGAGTTCACCTATACTAAGTTTATGATAGCCATAAATTATGCTAGGCTGCTTCTGGGCTTTATGCAAATACAGAACGCCACAAGAAAAGTTGTTGCATTCAGTCTTGCTCCTTTGGCTTATGAGAATGTAATTCTTGATAGGAGTAGCCAAGGTACTGACAAAGAAATGTAATTATCATCTGTAAAGGCTAAAAATGTCCTGTTCTTGCAATGAGGCTTTCTGGTGTTGATACCGAGTGTTGGTGCATGCGTATTCGTCTGTTTATAGTCAGTGCTTGAACAAAGAACAGGTGACTAGGGAATTGGTATGTTGAGTATTCCAAGATAAAGAGCAAAAGAAATGACAAAAAGCAGAGGGAACCCAAAATGTCACTGTATCTCAGACTGTTCCACTACCTTCTGGTGCTGAGGCCCTAGTAATACACGGATTTTCTGCCTACACTTGGGTTTCAGGCTAATACCAGGGAACTTTTGCTTGCGGGTAGCCCCTAATACATAATAGATACCATCTTTTTTGAAGTAAAACTAGAAGGAAGGGAATAGAGAGGCATTAGAAGGCGTTATCCAAACTTCTTGTTTACCTATGACACTAACCAACATAAAATGAGAAAACAGTAATCCCAAGGCCTCTGCTGCATGCTTGATGAAGATACTCTTAAATCTGTTACATGAAAATCCATTTGCTGTCTGATGCATGAGCATGTCTGGATTCCAGGCGTGAGTCAGCACCTAAGTTGGTGATTGCTAGGATGCAGGCACCTGTAGGTAAAATCAGGATAATCTAGGAAGTGTTTAATTTGCTGGTGCACCAAACCAATAATCTGTTTCCTGTTTTGGTTTGTTAATTGCAGCGGTCCAAAGTTCAAATGGTTAAAAAGGAAACAAACTCTTGCTTATAAAAACAGTGGATGCCTGTGATTTACCTGTAAAATTTCCTTGTGCTTCTGAGTCTGGACAGGTTTAGTAGTGTGCAAGACATGACAGTGCTGAGAAGCTGGGCACTTAGGGCTATTGCACACAAGTGATAGCAAAAATGAAAGAAATGCTTGTCTCTCTCGTGAAGACCAATCTACGAGTGCTACCTCTGATGCAGTCCCTCAAAACAGCATCTCCTTCTCTTGTGTATTTATGGGTAGCTGTCTAACCTTGTGTGGGATAGACAGCGTAACTGTGCAGTTTGGTGGACGTCGGGATGCTCATCTTGGGAAGCGGGATGCTTGGGTTCTTCTCTTTGTCCAAATGAGTACTCGGTATTGTAAAAAGGAATTGAGAGCCACAGGGACTTTTTTTTCCTGTGTGTAAGCCCTTGCAAAACCCAAATGGTTTTAGGAGGAGAGTGTGGTGACTGGCTCTGGCAAGGTAAGCTGGTGCATTACCAAGGAGGTGCTGGGTGGAGGTTAGGATACTGTGGGAGTCTGCAGTCTTCCAAGAAAAAGGCAAGGAAAGCTGTATGTGCAGCTCAGACTACATGAGGATGCTGCCTATCAGACTGATGGGCAAAGGTGCTGATCGATCTTGCCTTTGTTTCATGCCTGTGTTTTATGAGGGGGTCAGTATAGTCTTGGCACCTTGCACTTTCCCCTGAAGTTGAAGTCTGTCAGACATAAACTTAGGGGAACCTGGGACTGATGGTACATATCCTTGCTGGGTATTGCTAAATCAGCCCAGCTGCTCATGTTGCTTTTTTGTTTTTGTTTTGCTGCCTCCCTCTGTCCCGTCCCCGTCTCCCTCCCGCTTTTGTACTCTCAGGCATGCAATTTCATGTATTTTGTAGGGAGAACAGGCACGTAATTTTGGGCTGCTGCATCCCCTGGGAATCAAGGAACTTGGGACCTAGACTCTGAGTCTCTCTGCTGCAATGCTGCATTTTTTGTGCATCACTAGGTGCCAGTTTCTTTGGTAGAGAGCTAGGATGAAATAAAGAGAAGAAACTTTCTGTTGCATCTTGGATGGGGAATGAAAGCTGGTGTGCAGACTAGTCCTAATACTGTTGTTTATCTTGCAGTAGTATCAATAATGTGGTGTTTGCTTTCCAAACAGAAGATGTGGTCTATGTCGCAAAGAGTTTAAAGATCCTTTGAAGTCTGGCATAGTGGAAATGGTAGTTCTCTTAGCCAGATCGGTCTTCACCCTGGGTACAACCTTGTTGCCTAATTGTCGTTACTTCTGTAGTCTGAGAAAAAAGAAAATGCTTGTCCTTGAAGTAGGCGTTGAGCTCCTTATGTTTTACGAGAAGGAATGGTTATATACATTCCTTATATGTGTAGAGTGAAATGGTAGAAATTTTCCTTGCAGAAGTGCATCCGAGTTTATGGCAGAACATTTAGGATCCAATGCGTCTTGTGTATTTGCATATTCATGGCAACCCCCCCTATTAAAAACCTTTACAATGTTTCTGCATCAGTGTTAAGAGCTCTTTAATGGTCAGGCATAAGCAGTGTGACATTGGCCTTTTTCTGGGTGTAGGCCCTCTTCTCCACGCAGACAGACTTTCTCATTTGCTGTGAAGGACATGGGATTTCAGTGAAATTTTTAGTTGCTTTTTTTTTCCTGTTGTTTTCATGCATTAGCATTACTTAGGTAATTATAGTGTGCTTGTTAGGAGCCCTGACAGCCTAAACTGAGTTCTTTGTCAGAAATGCAATGTTTCCCTTAATTAAGAGAGACTAGAAACAGCACCTGAATCTATTAATTAAATAGTCAAAGTTGATATCTATTTGGGATATATTAATGAGCAAAACAAAATACATTTCAGATTAAAGTGCTGCCAAGAGTAAATGAGCTTCTGTGAGGCTTTTTTTTTGTGGAGAAAAATAATCTATTGGTGCTACAGCTGTCACACATTGCACGACTGTGCAGAACTCACGTGAGATCTTTCCAAATTCTGTGGTACTCAGAACAATAGCCACTATTTCTCCTTCAAAGCTCTTCAGAGATGTTAAATAATCCTTGTGACAACCCTATTAAATGAGGATTGTAGTAATTTTTTACGGATGGCAAAAAAATTAATCGGCATTGTCTCCAGCCCTACTGCCAAAGTAGGGTTTTCAAAGTGCCTGCGGCTTGGCCTGCTGCTAAAACTTGTGGCCCTGTGAGCAAGGGGTGGGTGAGTGCATCTTTCTGCCTCTTCTAGCTATAGCTGTGCCTGTGATGCTTTGGTTGTCAGCATGTAGCGTGCACACGCATTCTATCGGGCTGCACCCTACATGTCCTCATAAAGGATGAATTTAGCTTGCTCTAAATTATTCTGCCCATATTACTGGCATCACTTGGAGGAGAGATGTGCAGAGCTGTTGGCTGTGCTAGTGTCGGTAAAGTTTGTCCACTTGTGAAAGTTGGGTTGTTCAGATTGACTTCAGAGCATTAGTTTGCTCATTTGTGGGATGAGGTCCTGGTGAGGCTCTTCTTGCTGCGCTCTTGTCAGGCAGGGCTTGCTCAGGGTTATGAGTTGCCTTGAGGTTGAGCTCCTAACTCCCTTTGATCTGAAAAGGCTGTAGACTCAGCTGTTTCCTCTGCTACATGAACACTGGCAGTATCTGCAGGCTGAAGGATATGTCCTGGATAACCATGACCTAAGTTTGCTGGTCAGACCAGTGTCGCAGCTTTTCTGCGCAGCCTGGCTTTGGTTGCCGAGGTTTGCATGTCTCTTCTCCTCCACCAGCTACGCTTGCTGCCCTTCCAGGAGTTATAAATGCCACAGCAGATGGCTTGGGGAGGCAGCGTCTGTAATTACTGTTGCAAGATTCGCCTAAGCTTGACTCTGTACAAAGAATGCTTTTTTTTTCCCTGGAGATTCGAAGTTGTCAGTACTTCAAATGCAGATTTGGTCTTTTCAGGGGAACCTGATGGTCGCAGTGTGTGCTTTGTGCTGTTTCAAAACCAGCCTGTCTTTCCTCATAACATCATTCATATCACGGTTTAGTGTTACCAGTTTTCAGTCTTCTCCTGCTGGATCAGCTCTCAGGCTCCTGATAGTGATATAGGCTAAACTGTGTGTGGACCCAACTTTTGATAACAGCTGACACACTGTTAAATAGCACCGCTGTAATCAGTTTATTTGATAAAGGCAGGTTTTTAAACCCATTAGACTGACTGGTAGCCTTCCCTCATGTTTCAGTGTGAACATTGTTCTCCTCCCATCTGAGCAGAGCTGCATGGTTATATGGTTGGTGCGTGCATCTTCAGTGCCTTATGCAAGTGTTCATCTCCCAGTTGCAGTTGTGATTGATTGATCCAACATTATGCTGCACAGTGTGTACTTTTCCGTGGGCCCTCTTGCTCCAAGTGCCTTCCTGCAGTCTTGGGTTCCCTGCCAGCATGTCTGAGCTGAACTTCTCCTCTCAGATCCATTTGGCCCTGCCTGTGCCCCTTGGGTTATTAACCATATAGCCAGCCTCTGCTTTAAGTTTGAGTTGCAAGAGGGCTGAAACCAAAGGGGAAGAAAGGTTTTCATTTCTTGAGGTCAGTGAAGATGCTGTGACCTAAACCACCTAGGCCTGCTGAGCAGCATTGTTTTTCGTTCTGGTGGTTATGGCAGAGGGTAACACCTCTGGTGCCTCAGTTTCCTGGCATTGCTCAGGGTACAGAGGCTTGGGGCCCCTCTCTTCCTAGGGAGCATGAGACTCTTGCCTCTATTTCAAGCATTTTTTTTAAAAACTTACTTTGCCTGTAAAGTACCTTTGGCTAAAGTTACAAGCAGCAACTGGAATTTGAGCCAGATTCCATATCCATACTGATTTTCTTCCCACCTTTTCCGGTGAAATATCCTCATCACTGAGATCATGGGATTGAGGTGGCTTTTGGTATTTTTTGTTTTGAGGTTTTTATCTTCTTGTTTGCCTGGCCAACTGATGGCAGGGGGACATTGCCATGCCTTTTAGCAGTCTCTGCTTGTAACTAACTCTTCTCAAATTTGTAAATGTTTTTCACACTGAATTTGTGTGTGATATTGCTCCTACCTGTGGAGAGGACAACTACTTGAAAATAGATGTGTTTTGTATATAGCTAGGACTGCAGAAAGGATGTTGCCATTATCTATCTTAAGAATTGAGATGGTTTAATCTGAAGTATGATGTACTTTGAGTAATTCAGTTTGCTTTTTGTCGTCTCGAATTGTTTTTGATGGTGGAAACTGAACTGGCTAGCTTAACTCTCCAGTTGCATTTTCCCCCACCGTTTTTCTGTGATGGTACAAGACGTATTGCTGCCAAGTGCCTCTGGATTCCTTTCAAACGTTCCTGCCCATCAGAAAACACTCAATGAGCCCCCTCCCTCTGCCTGCTCTGAAAGGACTGAGTTTATGTTCATTTTCTAACAACCTTACAGCAGGCAGCCTTAAGCTGAACTCCAAAGGCAGCAGCACTACTTCTACCATGAGAAGTGCCCTGGCTGCAGATGGCCAGACTCTGGGAGGTTGGGCAGCAGCAGGGTCACAATATGCTTGCCCTTGTGCTCTGCTCTTCCCTGGACATCGCTTGCTGGCTACTGCCTGAGACATGTCATGAGGTAAGGTGGACCTCAGCTCTGACCTGGTACAGGTGCGCTTGTTTGATGTCTGGGTCCTGCTTAGCCCTAGAAAGGCATTCAGCCTTTCACTGAAATGAAAACTTTGGTTAAAAATTACATTGCTTCAGCTTGCTTGTTGCAGCTGTAGCTGTGGCTGGGAGTTGAGGATCATAACTAATGGGAAAGGTTTTTGGAACATATAGTCTTAGAATGAAGATGCATCCATTAAACATTTATGTTTGCTGGTGCTATTAGATGTATACTGCTAGCAAGCTCTCCTGGGTGCCATTATGCCTATACCAAAGCCCTATGGATGGTACTTTTTCCTTTTTTTTAACTTATAAACTTTTACTAGCAACTTATGGATAAGGAAATAAGCTTTACTGGCCGAAAGTTTCATTGTAGTCTGTGTAATTCAGGTTTTTTTGTAGTATACTCCAGTACACTGCTGGAGTAGTATATTGGCTTGTCAGTAGCAATATCACACTAGAGAAAGCGAGCTGGCTGAAGTAGTGGTCATATTAAAGGGAATTTTATGTAGTAGTAGCTTGGAAAGCAGGCTTTGTAGATTTCCAGGATCTAAAGATACCAAGCTTAACTGGAAAACATTGTTTCCTTGTTTTGCTATTTACCTAATTCACAACATCATCTTGGTTATGGTTTACAGTAAAAACCCTATAGACAGTGTTCATTATCACTGAAATAACAGGCCCTGCTGTGTGCAATCCTCTCTAAGCCTCTCATTCAGGTGAAGTGCCTGTACCTTTCTCTACAGTGAAGGAAAGTGGTATAATTCTTTTCTTTCTCTTGCATTGCTTTTTTTTTTCTGTCAATTTTTTTAATGTGCTAAACATTAAACATTTTCTACAACTGCAGTGATCTCAGCGTTTGTCAAGCACCCATTTGGTAGGTCTGGTTTGAAGGCCGAACCTTTGGTTTTCTTTCAAGGCATTATGGGTGGAAAGGCAGTTCTTTATGTCCGTCTGCACAATTCTTCTGACATCAATTAAAAAACTGTCTTGATGGATCCCAGAGGAAGCTGTGAAATACCAGGAAGGGTTATCTACTGCTAACTTGGTTTACTGGGCCTGATAAAGGCAGAGGACGTGGGTTTTGTACAAAGGAGACAGGCAGAAGTGTTACTGCACTTGGTGTTGCGTTTGAAATTAGGACTGGTTGCTCTTAACACTCGCTGCTGCTGTGGAGAAAGGCACATCCATTGAGGACATGATTGGATTTATAATGGCAGAGAGAAGATTTATTTTTCAGTGAAGGAATGTCCAAAAAGAATGTGGGTTTCAGATTGGTTTAACGACCACTTCCTTAGTTGATTTATTTTAATAAAACTTTGCCTGGATGGCTTTTTTAAATTGAATATTTAAGTAAGTTGAAAGCAAGCATTTTACTGTCTCTCTTTAATTTGTGCTGATACGTGGTTTAGCATAATTATTTTTTAATGTCCTTTTTAAAAGTGGTGCCCTCATCTTTTTGACCCTCCTCCTTCAAGTGAAAGTGGATTTAATTTGTTTGCAGAGAAATGTCTGCTGTATTACCTCTTCGTGAGGAGGAGGCATGTGGGAAGCCTGGGCTTGGTGAAAAATTTACTGGCTTTTAAAGTGATGGGTTCAGGCCAAAAGGTTTCAAAAGGTTCTGAAGCATACTGTGGTGTTTCTAAGTTCCCTCTCTGAACCTTGTGAATTCAGTTCTAAATATGAACCTTGCAGCATTGTACAGATACTTCAGTTTTACTGGGTGACCTAAAATAACAGACTTACAGCATTCCTTTGGGGTTTTTTTTGTTTGTTTTGTTTTGGTTGGTGGTTTTTTTTGTTTTTCCTGCTCCTTCAGCAAGCCTGTCATTTTCTTTTTGATTGGCATTACCTTTCCTGAGATCAGAGTCCCTAAAGAGGGAATGGAGCCATCTTGCTTGTTCAGATTTCTGGCCGATGCAGCGTGGAGAATAGTGGAATAGGAGAGAATTCCTGGGTGGGAACGTTTTGTTACAAGGCAGATAAACCCAGCTGCTTAGTTCCAAACTATCTGGCTCCTTGCTCCTCCCCAGTGCAATAGGAATATCAACACTGGAAAAAAGTTGGCAGCATCTTTTCTAGGGAGATTGCAATTTATTCTGAAAGGGAGGAGTCTTTTTGCTGGTATTCTTAATCCCCCTTCTCTTTGAAACAGATGAATGAAAACAGCCTCAATTTTTGGTGATCTCATTGCCTACATTCATTGTGCCTCTGTACTTAACACTGAAGTCTCTCTTTTAATGCTATTAATTAACACAGCTAGGTTGGCAAAACATCTAAGGGGAAAGAAAGCCTTAGACTTGCCTATATTCCTACCAAATGTCTGTTGTGATAATAATAAATGTAGTGCTTCTACATAGCAGTTTGCAAACTTGAATGTCTGTCAGTCTAGTTGCAAAAAAAACCAAAAACAAATCTAGACCAAGCCCAAACCCTTCCTTTCTCTCTGACTCCAGAAGAGAAAAAAGCAAGCACGCTAGATAATAATGTATACACAGTCCTGCAAAATGGTTCTACCTGGCATGTGCTGGACTGTGGCATCCAACTGAAGGCATCACCTTTTAAGAAACACATTTTTCTGCAGACAAAGCTTTAAGAAAAATTGAGTGAAAAAATTAATTGTGGTTTCTAGGAAACATTACCAAAAGAAAGGCTGACAGAGCAAAGATTAGTCTCTGTAGAGAGGACCTGAAAGTCTGCTGCAAGAGAAGGGAGTGAAGTGCTCTCCATGCCCACTACAGAGAGAGGATAAGAAGTTATGGTTTTAAGATGCGGAAGGGAGAGCTGGAAAGCTTTGGAAAAAGCTTTCCGTTGCCAAACAGCACTTGGGAAATCTCTATTGCTCGAAGGAACTGAAAAATAAAAGGTCCTGGCAGATGCCTGTGGGAAGGGTTGGGGCTCAGTGCTCCTGCATTGGGACCAGAGTGCTGGATCCTTGGTGGGAAATGTACCCTTATGCGATAAGGGCAAGGGGCATGGAGGAGCCAAAGGACCTAAGCTCTGACCACCACTGCTCATCCCTTATGTTGCTGTGCAAAAAACAGATGGGAGGGTGGTAGGGGACAAAATATCAGCATTCATGATGAAGAAGAGGAGTTAAAGGTTATGGAGAAGCTTAGCTGTCAAAGGTTGAGGACAGCTGGGTTAGGTGACCTCTTGAAATCCACTTCAGCTGCACACTCTGCAATTTCATTTTGGTAGAGAGTCATGCTCCAAGACTGCTCTGCTCTAGGAGCCTTGCGTGCACTGAATTCCAGCACAGGGCAATGCTGATCAATCTGTGTGTCAGACTGAATGACCTTGGGAGGGATATTGGTATTTTTAAATTTTTTTTACTTTTCTGACAAGATGTCTTTAATTAGTGATCGCTTCACATCTTTCGCTTTAACTGTGTGAAACAATTCACCCTCAGTCCATGTGCGTTCCATGCAGAAGGCGGAGCAAAGCCTTGAAGATGTTGACCTTAGAGATCAGCCTCGAAACTGGAGTGTGAACTCAGCTAGTGGAAAGACCGCGGTGCCTGTTTCCTTTGGTTTGCTGGTTTTTCAGCCTTTCAGCTCTCAGTGAATTTCTGTAGCACAGAATTAATTCCTGATGACCAGCCAAAGTACCTTAGAGTCGCTCTGTCTAGAAGTGGTAACTACCACCAATGCGTGGAGGGCACTAAACAAAAGCTGAAAGGCTGGGTAAATCTCATTCAGAAGCTAGCTGGTATGTGCCTCCAGAATTTAAATGCAAGTGCTATTTCTCTCTACCACAGAGTACTGCTTGCCTTTTTGGTGTTATGGCCATTGCATGAAGCTGGTGGGTGCTGAAGTAGTTTCACAGAATGATAAGCAATGAATTAAAATCTGAGTCAAATTCCTGGCTCCCTGTACTGGCAAACGCTTCACTAGCAAGTATTAGAGATGAAGTACCAGAAAATTTATGGACTGTGATGGTCTGTCACTCTATATGAACAGAAAAAAAATACCATCCAGCTTCCTGAAATGCCTTTTTTTTTTTTTTTTTTTAATGCATGGTGTGCCTAAAATTGTTTGGCAGGACATATGGTGTTCGTGTGTTGGTAAAACACAGGTGATCTAGGGTACTCCACACAAGGAACTTCTTATTGTTTGAATTCTGTCCCCAGCAGTGGCTGGTGCCTAACCTCAGCAGTGCTAAACTGTCATTGACTGTGTCTGAAAAACTCCACAGAAGTGTGTATATCTTTAATATAAATGAGACGCAACTTGCCTCCTTATGACCATAAGGAACTTCAGTCTTCCTGTCTCTGTGGAGTGTATGCCTAGGTAGGAGAGACAGAACTAAGATAAATTGAGCCTCTATTGAATGACTCAATAGCTGCTGGGGGAATTTGTAATGTGCTTCTTTTTAAGATGCCATATGCTGTTATGAGAGGGGAGCCTTGCTGTCTTTCTGCTTTATTTCCAGAACAACATTAAAATGGGATTCTGTACGTTGGAAGCCTTTTGGATGTTACTGTTTGGTAAATGGACCCTGTATGTTGGAAGACTGTCTTCTGCTGGTAACATAGTATTTGGAGTTCACAAATGTCATGTAATCTGGTGGAATTACACCTGCGAGAGAAGGTATAAACAGCAGAAGGCCAGTACCTACCCTTTGTGTTACATTTGCTCTGGCTAGTCAGCGAGTCCTCATTAGCTGTGTGCTTCTAAACTGGAGGCTAATAGTTACACAAATGTAAAACCCACTGCACTGGTATAGGCCCTCTCTGCAGTGTCTTGACAGCAGCTGTGTTTAACAAGTTCTAGCAGTGCCAAGCACATATGACTTGTTTATAAAGTGGATATTTTTTTTTTTCCTGCTGAGTTTTTTTTGCTTGAAACTTTTTAGCTTGCAGGTCTCTAGAAGAGGATGGATCTTCTCAGACAGATGAATTTGTGCATCTCCAACTTATCTTGATCTCTTAGTGTAATTTTCTCTTGTTCACCTCTTCTTCTTCCTTGTTTCATCCCACTTATTGTGGGTTTTGTCAGGGCTCTTTTTTAAGCATTTGATTCAGTTGCCAAATTACAGTAACAAGCAGATAAGTTTAATGCTGCGCCGCATGATACGTGAAGTAATTGAACTAGCAATGCGTGATCTTCACGTATTTAATTTTTGTACTTTCAGTGTAATTAGATCAGGTTTTCTTTGTTGTATCTCTAACCATTTTTCTTCTATACTAGACGTATGTGGGGAAGGGAGGAGAAAGAGGAGGAGCATGAATGGAGTGAAAAGGGCCTTTAGCTAGTCCTGAGTTTTTCTGGATCTGCATTCACATATGTGTGTCTGCCTTGGGTGGGGACTGCCATTCTTCTCTCCTGCATCTATAGTGTAGGTAGCCAGCAGACTTGAACATAACAGGTCCCCATTTGGGTAAATTCTACCTTTATTTCATCTATGAACTAAGCCAACAGGTTTTTGGAAAGGGTCTGTGTTGAAATAGAGAAGGATGTGGAGGGAGATGCTGGGGGCGCTGTGCAGGCTTATCTCTTCAACCAGACACTTTCTGGGACTCCCAGTTGCCTGCCTTGCTCCAGATTTCTATAGCGCATGTCTCCTGGCCTCACTTTCTGGGAATCTGTCTTTCACATCTTGAATTTGCTGTTTGTCAGATTTCTTTATTCCCTCCACCATGAACTCGTGGGGTTGTTTGTGCTGCCTCACTGCCCCGTACCCCACCAAGGCACTTTCCATTGCTTTGTCAGAAGGTGAGAGGCTGGGACTGCTCTCTGGTAGGTTCTCACAGGCATTTAACAGCTGATGCCCATTTTTTAGGAAGGCAATATCTTTTATTTTTCTCAGGAGTCCTAGTTTCCTGCTTCCAGTCTGCATGCAATCCTAATTTACGTAGAGATCCTATCTTAAGACTTACTCAGATGTTAACTTGGCACAAACAGCTTTGCAGTTCTTGTGATGGAAGTGATAGTTGCTGCATGTGGAGGGAGCTTCGTAAGCTCACTAAAGACCCTGGTTATATTGTCCAGTTCTTGAATGCAGCCTTTTTAGTTGTTTGATGAGAGATTATTTTGGGAAGAGGAATGTAATTGGGTCAAAAATCAAACTTCAGCCAAGTCTGATTTATTTTGTATGGGTATGTTTTGGTTGCTGGGCATTGTTCACGATAGAAGTTGGAAGAATTGCAGTGTTTAATTTTTACTGGTAGTCTCTACTGCTGGCAATGAGTGGCTTTACTGATATGGTTTCACTTCAGATTCCTGAATACTAAGTTCTGTTTTGTATTAAATGTACTTTTGACTGTCCAACAGAAACGCTTTGGTGACACTAATAAAGCCCAAAGGGGAACAAAAACATTTCCTTTTGGCTTAGGTTTTTTTCTATAGATCACCTGTGGCTATGTTTTGTTTTGACCCATTTCATTCCTAGTATGAATTGGAAATTTAAAGTCCTGCCAGTGAGTAGAGTAAACATAATAAAACACCTGAGCAGGGTGAAGGCTGGGTCCTGAGTTGTGGGCCCCAGGTTGGAGTTGACCTGTGAATGAGTCACAACCTAGCAGAATGTTTTGGTTTTCCTACT
>JAVSBS010005483.1:14686-47972 GCA_033124195.1 Coracias cyanogaster
TGAGTTCAGTGTTGGCCTGTGTGATCAGACAACTGATGGCAGCATAAAATGATGATGGCTGAACCAGCACAACACAAGGTAAGGTGGAGTACTTGGAGTTGTGAGTCATGCTTATGTCACCTTTGTTCATGGTAGCATTGTGGTTCCCATCAGTAATCACAGTGGCCTTGGAGAACGAGGTAGCAGCTCTGTGCAGGTTGAAAACACTTTCCAAAGTGTATCAGTTAGTTAATGTCTATATTTAATGTCTTTAATACCTAAAAATGGAGATTTTGAGTTCATAATGTATGCTCTTCCATATTGGAAGAGCATTTTTTAAAATAAAAAACCTGCCATTACCTATCACAAAGCAATAGCGGGAAATAGTGTTATGAATCCCTTCATGTGTTGTGAAAGCCTAGTCCTTTCTTGCTGCTGTCTTCTATTTGCCTTTTGTGCAGCTCAGTTTTTAGTATGCGCTATTCCTCTTGTGGTCACTGTTCTTGAAAGTTTCTTCAGTTATTTGTTGGACCAACATCATGCAAAGTATTCCACATATTTATGGTGAGAAAGCAGCTTTCTTTTCTGTGGCTGTCTGCCAAATGAACCGGCTGGAAGCGGGTAGGATGGAGGGACCAGACTGGTTCTAAATTCAGTTGTAATCTTCTCTGCTTTAATTAAATGCTGTAGGAGACTGGTGGGGTGACTCAGGTATCTGAAGATCTAATGCCAATTCAGGCACTCTGTGGTATTTCTCCTGGCCTGGAGCTACCACTCTCAAAAGGTATATGTTTCTCAGTGGTCTGGTGTTGCATCTGCCAGTCCCATGTGGATGTTGTGGATTATTTTGGAAACATCTAAAAATGATATTGGGCACCTGTGTTTAGAAACCTAGATCTCTTGCATAAGTGTTGGTAAGAATTTCAGGGAACAACTTTCTCTGCTTTTTAAACTTGAAGCCTTCGTAACAGATAGACCTTTCCTCAAACCTCAGTTGTCTTTTCACCTTCCTGTTTTAACTGTTTGCCTATGTGTTTAAAGCTGAAACCTTTAAGTGCCAATACGCAAATACACCTATAGGTCAGCGTATGAATTCAGTTTGAGACTATTTGACTCTCATGAAGATGTAATTTCATTGCTATAAGACTCTTTAAAATTGCTCTGAACTGAAGATCTTTAAGTAGCTTATAGTAAAGGAATATTCCATAGATTCAATGCTGCAAGATGTGGGTGTGTAAGTATGAGAGTAGTGTGCCTTCAAAGATAGACACTTCTAGGACTGCAAGTGCTGTAAACTTTAGTATTTTCATTGTTGGCAGGATCAAGATTTTTATTATAAATTAAATTGTTTCTGGGCAGCTGAACGAAGTAGTATCTGATTGTTTGCTTTCTTCCCTATTCCTGGCCCACAGTGTTGTACTCATTTTAATGAAATAGCATGTCTCTGCTATGATGAAGGCAAAATGAGTAAGGCAGTGATTGGTATGGTGAGATTTATTTTTTTTCCCTAGTTTTCCACTGTCCTTTAGCACAGTACTTCCAAATTAATAAATGCATTGGAACACTTATGTGATAGCTTTGTAATAAATAAGATGTTCTAAAGAAATGGAAGAAAACATCTCCAGAGGTTTCTAGCTTTGGAAAAATATTTATGTGAAGAGAAAAGTAATTCCCTAGCAAAAATTACTTGCATCTTTATGCTTTCCAATCCTCTGTTACTCACTTTAAAACACTCAGGTATACATTTAAGTCCTCTTGATCTCAAGATTCTCATGTGTCCTGAATGAAGCTGCTTTATTATTGTCATCGTTCGTAAAGAGTGTCTTGGACTTTGGTAAAAGGGCCATAGTTGCAAAACCACCTTAAAATAGAAAATATGACAACCATCTTGAGCTGTGGAAAGAGTGGTTAGTGTGGCTATTAAGAGAAAGTCTGGCCTCTGAAAAGCAGTCACATCAACGGTATAAATTTGGGTAAGATTCAAGGAGTCTCTGAATGTTGTTGTTCTTGGTGTCTGAATGCCTGTCAGAAATTAGGGTGAAGCAAGTTACTTGGTCACTAAGCATTCAGTTTTTATTAAGACTCCGTGTATATAGGTGTGTATCAAGGGTCTACATAGATTCAGTTGTTTAGTATTTTGAGTAAGCATTTCATGTTTTAAATACCTTTCCAGAAGGGAAGGCATACAGTGGAAGGAAGGAACAGGGTTTTTTTTAAAGCATGTATTCCTTTTATTTTATTTTTTATTTTTTTTTTAATTTTTCCCATGACCAAGAAAAAGACAGGAGCATAGTTGGCCATTTTTAAGAATCGGGCAATAGTCAGAGCTTTAAGCCTACAAATAAATAATTAGAAACCTTCCCTCCAGCTCAGTAACTCATGCCATCTCTATACTAACAAGCGCTTCAAATGATGCTTAATGCAGGTTACTGCACTGCTGTACAGCAAACATCCTTTCCTTTGGAGTGCATCAGATGCTGGTTGCAGTTTTAGCTAGTGTCTGATTTCAGGAGATGTTAAGGATGTACTTATTTTTACCTATTTTTCTTTTCAAAAATCAGCTAGTACTTTGTGTATGGGTCAAAATATATTCTATTCACCAGGATATACATTGAAAAGCAAAAGGTATTACTTAGGACAGCATGTTACTAAATCATAATGAAGTGGGCAAATAATACTATAATTTATGCTTTCTAAATAGTTCAAATAGTGTTTGAGAATTGTAATAAAACGCTGTTTTGTGGTGTGACAAATCACTGGCTGTGGGGCTGAATATATTTCTGGGTAGGAGGTGGTGGCCCTGTGGCTGGAGCTGGGCAGTGGAACACAGGATTGAAAAGCCAAGTCTGGCACCTGGCAAAATGCACTCCTGAGAAATCATAACCTTTCCTTGTGATCATAGAAAGCACTCAAAAAGAGAAATCTTGCTTATACTGACTTGTGCTGGTCAGTAAAACTTGTTGAAGTCTTTGACAGAATTTCTCAAATGCACCTGCCTATGTATGAGCAGTGCCAGGGATAACCTCGGAGATGCACAGGACGTTTGTATGTTTGTGTTACTGGTGCCCTTTACTCTGATTATGTGACTGTTCCAAGTGTTAGTTATATTTTAAGCAACATGAGATTGCGGCTGGATCTTTGAAGGGTGTGAGTAGTGGTGTGCATGCAAGGGTCAGTACATACTTGCTGTTCCTCTCTGGACGTGCTCCACACCAGCGTGGGCTGGCACCAGCCTTTTTAGCAATGCCTTCCTAGTCTTTTGACATACTAGTGATGCATGCGGTGGACACATCTGGTGATAGCAGGGTGTTCAAACATGCAAGCTGTCTCTTGTGCTGGTGATACTGTGTGTTGCTTCATCTGCAAAAGAGCCCTGGACTAAGGGGAATGCATGAACCTGGAGTTTGCCATCCCTTTGGGACACCAAACTTCAGCAGCACAAGTTGAAGTCTCCTGAGCTGTGTGAGGTGCTGATTTAGGTGAAGTCAGGGAAGCTGTTCCTCTGGCTGTACCTGGAGGTTCTAGCCCTGTCTGGACAGTATGTGGTGGTTCTGGTCCTGAAACTAGTCCCTGTGGTGCATCAGCCAGCAGCGCTTCTCGTGGACCTCTCTGCAGGCCCAAGCCTACCTGCTTAGCAGCTGCAGGGCTTTGGTGCTGCAGGATTACCTCTTATTTAGCAAGAGTGATGCAACCTTATTTCTCAGTTCGCTAAAAGTGGATTGAGATTTGATATTGTAAGGCGATGATTGTGCTGGGGGGCAAGGTGAAGCTGGGAACTTATAAAAGAAAAGCTGTAACACCCCTTGATGTCTCCTCTGAAGTGTGTATGAGGTCTTAATCCATTTACCACTAAATGCACTATACTTAGGATGCTCCGTCAATGTGGAATTATATTTTCCATGTGCCAGTAAATATTTCAACCTTTAATTATTCATCTTGGTTTATTGTTTTATGGATTCTGTATTCCTGAAACAGCAATCTTTTTTAAAATCTCTCATCCACTTAGGAAAAGCTGTCTTTATGTATTTGTGTTTCCTGTGAGGATTATAAGCAGACAGGTTTTTGCCTCCCGTGATATATGGAAATAAATGAATGCAATGGATGCAGAGAGGTATCTCACTTTTTTTTTAATTAATCTCTTGGTTTCTTAGCAGGATAGGAAGTGGCCTTACTGTTCCATTTTAGCCTCTTGTGGCATCTGGGAAGTAAGAATGAGAGGAAACCTAACCCTGTGCTTAGGCTGACAATAAGGTGTGGAAACAGGTTTCTGACATGTAGATGCTGTTGACTCTCTTCATGGAGCTTGAAAGCAGACAGTCTTACTGCAGCACCCAGATCTGTCAAACTGAAGTAAAAAAATAAAAGTCTGGTCTTGGAACAGGATTTAACTGTTAATTTCTCTCTTTCCTTTGCCCTTCTTGGTATTTAGAAATTTTATACAGAGAAAGAAAAATTCAAACCTGGCTTATTTGCACTGTGTTGGTTTTCTTACAGTCAAATGTTGGTGTTTTTTTTTTATTTTAAAATTTCAAAAAATCATGCTGTGAAATTATTATGAAAAGCAGTAGGTAGATTGAAAAGGAATAATCTTTTTAACACAAATAATGGAACTCACAGGAGCAGAGTGACTGGAAACAGGGGAAGTGCACATGAGAAGAATGAATCTCTTTACGCTCTTTAACATTTAAAAGCTTTTCTGCATGGGGCATGAGTAAACTGCTGGCTGTCTATAGTGTTTGGGGAAGAACTACTTCCCTTTCCCTGAATCATTCTGGAGTTGCTCAAGTATATTTAGCAAGGTTTTTTTCTGTCCATTCTCCTGATACATTTGGAGTGAACACTGATTGGGACTGCTTCATGCAGTGTAGGCATCACTGAGCTCATCCAGAGTAGTACTGCACAAGTGTAAAAAGGCTGTTTGGGATTGTGGTGGTAGGAAATGTGCCCTTGAAAGCCTGCGGTTATTGGGAACTTTTGTCTTTCTCTTTTGTATTTTGTTTTTTAAATCTCGAGTGAAAGTGTAAATGAAACATAAATATAGGTGGAAGCAAAATGAGATGTGCCAAAACCCTCTATTTTTACTTCCCTAAGTCTTCTGGGAGGCTTATTTTCCCTAAGTTTGAGCTTTGTCCATGACTTCTTGTGTACATGTGTGATGCTATGTGTATTTTTGCCTTTTTCTGCCTAATAGTAGTGTTCAGATGCAGAAAGTGTAAGCTCTATGCAGTGTTTATCCACTTAGAATTTGCTGTTTGTTTGTGTTTTGCTGGATGTGATTTTTAGAGCAAAGGTAGAAGTAAAGTTGCGTTTGATGAGGGAATTGATCCCTCTGATGCCTCCCCCGGCAATTTACCATCCCACACCTAGCAGAGGTAAAAGAAGCGTGCTGTGCTGCCCTAAAACTTTCTTACTATAAAAAAGTAAGAGTGTTCTGAGAGGCTGATTGCGTTCATTGATAGAGCTGTAAGCAAAACAAACCAGCCTCCTTTAAAGCCTCCATGGCTAATGAATTGGTCAGTGCAGTTTGATCTGTCATGTACAGTTTGCTGCCTTAGCTACTCTGATGATGTATTTCAGATCTTTACACCATTATATGGCAGATGCTTTTAATTTCATTACTGTTATTTGATCCTGTAGCTGTTGCTTGAAGAAGCTAAGAGAGACCAGTTAGGTAGTCGCTTGCTTCCTCTGCTTTTGTGTATCTATACCTGGAGTCCTGGTGTTTCCTTTCCTTTCACGTAGATGACAACACCTGCACACATCTGATCCTCCACGGAGCTTGTGTCCAGGTAAAGTTTCACTGCTATACCTTGTCACGGAGCTTGAAACAACAAAGTAAATAAACAGCTGTATTGATCAAGGTAGCGTGTGAAGAAATACAGTGGCTTTAAAAGAGCGTCTACTTCCACATTTCGTTTGGAAAGGGGATCACTAAGTATAAGGATTTGTCACCTGGGAGAATTAGGCTATGTGTTAGTGTGACTGTGAGCATGGTTTAGGTCTAGCATTTTCCTGGCTGCTTATTGTGTGTCATCGTGTACTTCCTACACAATGCAAGGCCACTTGGAGTACTGCATGACAGGCTGGGTTCTCTGTTATAGAGAACTCTGCACTTGGAAAACTCACCCTTGAAATACTTTGTCATCTGAGGAAACAAAAGGTTGTCATCTTCCCTCATGGTCCCTCCTTGCCCCCTCTCCAGCTCTGGTCTCCTGCCTCGAATTGGCTTCTCTTGTTCTGTTTCTTTTCATCCTCCCATGTATCTTCAACTGAAAGAAATAAAATTATTGTGTACATCCTTTTGCTTTCTCTTTTTAGGCTGCTTTTACTCATTCTACTTCATTATTAATATGCTTTGTTTGTTTCCCCTCTATATCTTTTTCTGTGGTTTCTTTTCCTGTCCCTTTTTCATTTCCCAACCCCTGCACAGATCCACCCCTTGGGTTCTTGGCTTACAAGCCAAAGGTGAGGGTATAGGGATTAACCCCAAGTCTCAGAAGGCTGTACTCCAGCTGTAACTTGCCTCCAGGAAAAACTTCCAGACTGGCTTTAAAAAATGGTTAGTCATGGAGACCGTCCTGGCCCTTGGTAAGTTGTTCTAGTGGCTGGTGGTCTTTGCTGAAGTACCTGGCTTGTGATGTGAACTCTTTTAGTTTCATCCAGAAGCTGATGGCTCTTGTTTACCAAGCTTTAGTTCCAGCAGTTGAGGTTTGATCTGCTGTAAAACTTGTTTCCATATAGGGACTTAGATTGTGAAAGTTTGTGGTTTTGTTGTGTGAGTTGGTTTTGGTTTCTTTTTTTTTAAAAAAAAGCTTGAAAGAGCTGTCCTTGTTGAATCTCCTACTGAAGACTTGTTTTCTGATGGTTGAAATAGTTTATGAAGCTTCTTCCATGTACAGTTTTTAGTCTGTGAACATAATAATTGAACTATGAAAGGCAGAGCTAGACACGACAATGTGGATGCATGATGATCGCATCTCCTGTTTGCATCAGCCCCTCACTACAGCAAGGCCCTCTTTCTTTCTCCCATTTCTCCCCATACTTCTTAACCACCACACTGTATCTTCACCGGCTTTATTCACTCTTGTGTATTCTCCTGTCTCTCCTATGGAGTTTCCTTTACCTGCTCTGCTTCCTCTCGCTCAAAGCCTGTCCTAGCTCCTGATGATTTGCATATTTTCCTCTTAACCGTTTCCCCAGGACCTAATTATTACACCTTTTGTATAGTAGGACTGACTGGTTTGAAAGCTATTGGGCAAATACTGGAAGACTGTTGGTGTGGTTCTACTCTTCAGGCTGACTCTGGAGTAAGCAATGATCCCAAGTCATGAGGCTCACCAGGCCCAGGAATGAGCTACGTATGTAGTGTCCTCCTTTTGTTTTCAGTGGCTCAGTATGTAGAATTTTTAAAAGCTACCTCTTTGCTCTTTCATGTGCCTGTCAAGGCTTTTGTGGGGAAGGTAGCCCTTTTGGTCAACTGGAAGAAAAACAATGAAAAAAACCAACAGCGTTCATACACAGAAGTCTGTATTATTAAAATATTGATAGATAGGCAGAGTGTAATGTTTTTATTTGTACTACAACAGCAAGGCTCTGTTTGCTTTAAGCCTTATAATTTGCAGGGTTTGAAATAAGTCCTGGAGGCTGTTGATTTCTTAATTCACAAAGGTAACACTGGAAGATACTTGAGGAGAGCGAGTGCTTTCTTTTTCCTACCCTTCAGTTCAACAGACAGACTGAGCCTGTTGTGAGGAAAACTGTTGCTTGCCTTGGAAAGGTCATTCACATATTCAAATAACAGCATGCAAGAACAGAAAACTCTTCCAGAGCAGGTGACCAGAGATGCAATAGAAGATACTTGCTTGTCTCTTATTATGCCTGTCGTCACAGAAGTTTGGTGACCGAGTCTCCAGTTGCCAGCAGAAGAAAGAAGTTAACAGTGAACAATAAATAAGAGGCCCATGGGGAGCACTAGAGGCATTATCTTTCACACAGGCTGAAAGCTCTTCTCTGCTGTGCAGGAAAAGAACAGATAAGTAAAACTTTAGTATGCCACTGATGGGACACATGTGAAGCATTATGAAAAATTTAAAGGTTGGATTACTTGCAGTTCTTGCTGAAGTTAGATCTTTATCTCTACGCTGACAGAACGGAGAGCAGGTTTTATTTACTTTTCAAGGAAATGAGAGGATTTGCCAATCTGGCATAGGAATACAAACCCACTTTTGTTCCTCAAAGTCTAAAATTGCTTGGTGAAAAATTGCTTTATGTGAAAAGCCCTTGGAGCATATGTACCTTTGTGGTTGTAATGTTTCATTACATGGTTCTTTGCCTTTGCATGGAAAGTACATCAGTCCTGGAGGGTGGGGTATTATCAGTCATTGACAATGTCTCAGGTGGGAAGACTAGCAGTCCAGTATTAAACAAGTGTTTTGTTGAACAAAAATGTGAAATGCTGTTTTGTTCCACAAGACTTCTCTGTCCCGTTAAGGCAGCTTGGAAATAAAGGCCATCAAAGCTGAAGCTGGTTTGTACCATGCGTTATAGGTCTGATGTAATTGATCTGGGACCTGCCTGGAAGGGCAAGGGAATGCTGATCAAAGCTTTGTAACAAAAAAAAGCCAGTGAGAGAACAGCGCTTACTTATCACACTTCCTCTTACAGGCAGGAGTACCTGGCAGCTTCATCTTGTGTGATGAGTAAAGAATTCAGCTTTTGCGGATTTTTTTGTGTTTTGTTTTTTAACAGTGCTGGTAGATTTTTGTATGAAGTACTGATAATGTATTTTATATAAGGCTTTGTTCTGTGTAAATACTCCTGTGCAGGTATGTATTTGCATAAAATTTGTTATAAAAGTGGATTAATCTAGAACATGTCCACCTTATGGTTTTGAGCTACCTCTCTTTAAATCCACACACTTGTACAGCAGCTTGGATGAGCAAGCTGTGAGATCTTCACTTACCTGCTGTTTGGTCTCTGTGCTCTAGGATTCATGTTCCACTGTATTGTAGGAAGCTTTTCTAAGGACAGCAGATTTTTGCAAGTGTGAGCTCAAATGGCAATTCCTGCGATTCTTCTTTCCCTTTCTGTTTTTGGGTTCCTGTCAGACAGCAAGGTGAAACCATTGCTGGTGGGACCATCCTGAAAATCATTAAGATATTTAAGCTGCAGCCCATGTGCATGATTGTGGAGCCCGGTTGCTCAGCCTGTTCACTTGCTGTGGTTGCTTGGCTGATTCAGGTGGAGGAAGAAACTGAACTGCTCCTTTTGGATGCCCTTACCTGCAGCTGCCTCCCCTGGAGATATTTTTCCATATGGAAATGAGCATGGCCTGATTGGGAGAGAGAGCTGTGAAGGACAAGGGCTTCTGCAGGTGGAAGCACAGCCTTTGCATGCTGAAGGTCAGCTTGGCAGCGCTGGTGCTGGTCCAGAGGAGCTTTGTGCTGGAGCACATGGATGTGATCATTCTCTGCCTGGCTCTCTGTGCAGCCTTTGATGCCCGGGAAATTGCTGTGTGTCACTGCTACCTGATCCATTGTTTCCCAGTATAGCGTCTATTTTTGATGTAAAGAGCTGCCTGGCAGTGTGCTGAAGGGCATTAGTGCAGCAGCAGTGGCTCCAAGAGTGTCTTGGGGTCGCTGGTTAAGGCATTAGCCTTGAGCCTTCCCTTTCCCAACCAGGCTTCCTGTTGTGTCAGTAGAGAATTGGCCTTAACCTTTTTGGAAATTTGCTGACTAACAGAGGCCTGTGATGTAAGGATCCTTAAATTCATTCCAGCATCTTCATCAACAAGAAGAGAACTACTTCTGTAGAAAGACATTTTACCTGGTTGCGCTGGGCAATGGCTAGCTTGCAGTTCCGCTAACTTCCCTATTTCACAAGCAGTGTTTTTCTAAGGCAGATGACAGCCTGAAGCATTGTACGATGTGCGTCCATGGAAAGGCCTGGTGCTACAGCCGTGAGGGCTACTTTTTGGGTGCTTTGGCTGTGAGAGGAGTAGGAAATGGGAGAGGTAGAATGCTCGTTTAGCAGAAGAGGTCCAGTAGCCTCTGTGACACACTGAAGAGGCAGGAAGAGCGCTTCTTGCAAATTACAGCAAGTCCATTGGACTGCATAGTGATCTTACCCGGGGCTTTGCAATCCTGTTTTAGTCTGAGGGCTTTTAAATATATTTTTTAAAAATAATTTTATAGCGAGTGCTTGAAGTTCATTTTGCATTTAATCTTAGGAAGGTTACTGGGCGAAGTTAACAGTGCAGATTTTAAGCCAGGGGACTCAAGTTCTTGCAAAAACTATCTTCAAACTAGTACTGGTTTTGTGAAATACAGATGTGGATGTAGCACAAGCTCATAACTTTGATAATATCCTTGAGAGACCTGCATCTATATGGGTTTCCCTTGATCTGTGCCATGTGAGAGAGAATGTTTTCTGTCTTGCTGTTCCTTGCATGTACAGTAGCAGAAGCCTTGAGTTTTGCCATTCCAGCATTTGGGAGTTGGAAATCTTGTGGGTTTCCTAAGGCAATGTTCATGTTCCTTACGTGCTGTAGGATGTGCTTGTCTGGGGATGATGATTTTGGCCAAGAACACTGCAGCAAAATGTTTTCCACACAACGGGCTGCTCCTGCATCAAATCCAGCAGCTGTTTCCTCATACTGCTGTCTTCTGCAGCGCTGTCCGCTGCCAATTCTCTCTTTGCTCCCTGAGGAGAATGTACACTGGTGAGCTGATTCATCAGCCCAGTGATTAGCTGTGCTCAAATTAGTCCTTTCCCAAGGCTTCAGAGTATTGTCCAAACATGAACGGGAGTGGATGGTACTAAAGTATTAGTGTACAGCTATGGTCAGGATTTATCTTCAGTGTTTCTGAGTGTTCTGTTATCTCATTTGGAGGTGAAGTCATTTCTGTCCCCTTGTTGGAGGCAGCTGCCAGGTCTGCTTAGTCCCTTCCCAACATTGCACTTTTTGATTCCTTTTTTCCCTTCCCCCAATCTGGCCATTGCCTATTGTTTGCTACTTGAACCCCTAGAAGAGAAGCAAACTGCCTGATAAAGAGATTTTTTTCCTTTTGTTCTGCAGCCGTTTCCTTCCTCTTTGGGGAGCAAACACTGGGGTCCGCCAGAGGATTTACATCTAGGTGGTGATAATGTGAGTTTGTGTAAGATCTGGTATCTCTCAGATTTCAATGGCTGATAAATGGTCTTGGTTGGGAGGACAGCTCAGTGTGTGAATCTAGTGCAGGAGCTGGGAAAGCACAGAAATAGAAAAAGAAATTGCTGAAAAATTACTGCAGTCTCCAGAAATAATTATAAAGATTTGGGTTTTTTCCCCCTCCTTGGTTAAAATATTGCTTCTCACCTCCCTCAGTTTTGGAGAGCCCTGTAATCTCATGTCAAATTGAGCCTGGATATGAAGAAACATTCCCTCCATCCCTTGATATCTCCTTTTGTAGGATCTAGGTACTTAGGATTATGTAGGACAGGAAGGGTCAGTGCAATAGCCATCTTCTGTGCATGTCTGTAGTGGAGTCCTTGTGTATGAGGCTGGTGGTGATTCATGGCAAGGTGGAAAGGGGCCACGTTTGGGAAGTAGTGGGTTAATCAGCAAAGCACTCAGTGGTATTAATTGCTGGAGTGCTCTGACTGCTGTGAGATCCAAGAGAAGAATTCTGTGAAAAAAGGTCCAAAAAATGATCACAAGGACTGGAGCCCTTGTCATCCACTCTGATTAGCTGTTGGCTTGCTCCCTGACTTGTTTGGGACCAAGCTTGGCCTTCTGGCCTTACAGCAGCATTGGTCTAGCTGTAGAGTAGTGCCTCAAGTAGTAGTGCCTGGCAGGGTGTGTGCCAAAATTGAGTCCTGCCCTTGCCTTAAACTCCTCATGTAGCTTGTGAATCAGCACAAAGTTCACTGAAGAAGAAATAGACTTCCACAGCTATTTGCCTGAGCCCATGGGATTCAGATCCTGAGAGGCTGATTAATACTAGCTCTGTGTTCAATAACCTCTGGGTTTTTGAATGTCATGTTTGGAAGAGGAAAGGGGAAAAAACACCCATGTGAAATGTTCTTACTCAGGATATTGCTCAAACTGGAAATCAAAGAACTATGTGGTATGCTTTTCTGACCTTATCAGTTGTTCAAATAAACATGCTACTTCGTGTTTTTTCTGGTAGTTGCGGTAATTACAACCACAAATTAAGAGAAGCAAAACCCCCAAGCAACAGAACTGTACTGCAGTGTGGTACACAATGCTCATCATGCTTTTTAGCAGAAGTCATCTGTTCCCTGCAGTGCCAGTGCTGGACTTTGGCTGGGATTTTGGAGCTGCTCTCTTCTCTACAGGGAAGAGCATCTCTTTGGCAGGGGAGTCATGGCTGGTCATGTCTGCATTAACCACATGTATGGTGCAGTAGGAGCAGACCAGGAGATCAGGTTTCAGTTTTATTTGCTTTGTCCACTTAATGTTCATTGAATTGGGGTTAGCCTACTCCCTAGACTGACTGTCCTCTCTGTGTGTGTGCTGCAGAGCTCTCTGAAGGAAAGCTGTCCCATTAACATCTGCTTTTTGGACTGTTGCTCCAGGAAATGTCAAATCATCCTCTCTTCTGTTTCACAGGGATGATGCTAGCATGTCATTGCCCTGTCTATAGTGTCTATGTAAGCCTCTTGTGGGAAGAAACTGCTCTTCCAGCTTGCTTGAGTGACCTATGCAACCTGCTGCCTGTATCCCTTCTTGACTCTTGAGATGTGGAGATGGGTGGTTTTCACCATCAACTGCACCAGGAACACACCCAAAAGACCAGACTTTTACCTTCCTGGACATCCTGTTGTTTAGGGAAGAAGGCAGAATTAAGAGCTTTCTCTGAAGTTTTGCCGCTGCTTTTTCTCTGGCTCTGGTGAAGAAGCTTGGTTCAGTGGGATGCCATTGCCCTTGAGACGTGAAATGACCAGCAGTGAGCACAGAGCTTTGGTGTGTGCAGAGGTACAGTCAAGGCCTGTCTTCAGATGATAGAGCATCTCTGTTGTCACTGAATGAAATTTTAGCAGCCCAGACGTTGTGCAGAAGAGTGACTGTCATCTTTAAAGTCTGGTGACCCTCAGTTCCTACCACTAGTGGTAAGCTGATGTAGGGTGAGCAAGTATGGTCTGAGTGTAGTTGTGATCAGGATTTCCAAGGCTATCTTCCAAACTTTTTACCTCCATGTAGTGGGATTTACCAACAAGATAACCTGGGCCTTTGCCCTCTGTGGATCACCAGGCAGTGAGCAGTATTGATTCCAGCCTTGGTGCCTGGCCCGGGACCACTGTTAAGTAAACAGTGGGGGCAGGCCTTTTAGTCCTGCCGGCTTTGGACCATGGAACGGTATTTCTAGGCCGTAGCCTCCTCATATCTTGCCTTACTGAGGTGGAATGTACTGCATGATTCTCTCTGCACAGAGGATGAGACACAAATATATCCAGTGCCCTCTGAGTCACAGGTAGCCACTGTGGACACTGAAGATGTGGGGGTGAACCTTTTCTAAGGCTTTAATTTCAGGCTCCCACGTCTGCCATAAGAAGTTAGGGCAACCAGCATGACACTCATCTAAGATGTTTATCACAGAGGAGACCCACTGTGATCAGTGGCTGGGAGCAGGCAGAGTGGAATGAGGAAACAAAACCATGTTCCATGACTTATTAGTGTGTGAATATGTCTGTGCTGAATAAAGAGATTCCTGATGGACTCAATCTGCTTACCTGCCCTCTCCGTGTTTGCATGCCTATGCGTGTGCACATGTGTGCAATCTGTTCCTTTTTGCTGGGCCTCCAACCCTTTGGAGCTTCCTCATGTCCATGTTTGTGCCTGTGACTACTGTCACAGTCTTTGGAGGAAACCTCATCCAACAGACTGATTTGTGGTTCAGAGGAAGCGGAGTGGGCTTGAGGGGGAAATTCTCTCTGCTTTGCTGAGGTGGGGAATGGAAGGCAAGTTTGGTAAGATTTGTATTAGCTGCTGCCGTCTCAAGGGAAGAGGTTGGTCAGGGAAGGCAATGGTGCCTAAAGATTTTAGAATGAGGATGGCCAAGGAATGTAACAAACCACAGAAGTGTCCCATATCCCAAGTGTGCCTATGGGGGATTAAGCCAGGATTATTTTTATTAACATTAGCTAGAAGGGCAGAGACCTTTTCTAGAGTTGTGATAACCAAAGTCTTGTCAGCCACCACAGCCTGTTATGCTGTGTCTTTTTGGCCCAACTTAAATAGTTAAGTAGAAGCTATGTGGATTGGAGTGGGGGGGAACGTGTCATCTATCTGTCATGGGGGCTCACAGTCTTCCCCTCACTCCTGCTGCTAGTGTCCGTGGGGACTCTAGGTGGAGATGAAGGACTTTTCAGGACCTGCCACCTCTCCAGGCTCTCAGCCCATCTGGCCTTGAGCTGAACCAAACCCCTTTGTTCAGCTTGCTTTGAGTCTGTATGCCAGCCCAGGGTCTCCCTGCTCTCTTCTCTCCTCCGTCCCTCTTAAGTACCCCCTCAGACCAGCGGTGCTACAGTGGGTTGGCCAGCACCTATGTACATTTCCCCCCTGACTTCAGAATAACATGCCTGGTGTTGGTGAATAGGGGCTATTTTTGCCTCTGAGACCTCCTCTACATCAGAGGACCCTATGAAGGAGGTCCAAACCAACCATTTGGTCCTTGCTGTATGGATACAATGCAGGGCTCTGACTAGTTTCCCCAGGTTTGTAAGACAGATTTCTGCAGCGTAGTGGGAGAAGCAGAAGGAGATGGAAGGCAATACAAACTGATGGACCCATTTCTGCTCCTCCTGTAAGGGACAGGTGAGTTGAGCTCTGAACAGGATATCCTACCATGTGTGGTGGTTATGTCTTTGCTAGGGCTAGTGCTGTAGTGCAGGATTCTGTCCTCTGGCCTGCTCAAATTTGCAGCAGGGGAAGGCAGAGAAGCATGAGGGGAGCTGGGGGAAGGGAAGAGGAAGAGAGTGAAAAGGAAGGAAGGAAAAGGGCCCCCCAGAATGTTGATCCCCTGGGGTATTTTTGGCTGGCCTGTGCTGAAGGGAGAGCTAGTTGGGAATATCTAACAGCCTTTGAGGCTATCCCATCGGTAACTGTTGTGAATCTGCTCTATGCCACACAAGAGCCCACCTGGTGACCTAGGCCTGTGTGCATTTGAGATTGTGGCACTGCCCTGGGGAAGGACGGAGCCCACAGTCAGGGCCTTTGTGGGCTGTGTTAGCAGAATATGCTGTGTGCAGGTGTGCTTGTCAGCAGGGCTGAGTGCGGCTCTTGGATGGGGCAAGGAGTGGAGAGATGCTTCTAGTTTAGCTGCTTGTCCCACTGTGAGCAGCAGCAATATTCTGCCCTTGTGGAATTGCTTTTAAAGGCATGACAACCTTTGCAGTCAGACTGCTGATGTTGTTTGGCTCTCTGCAGACCCAAGATCAGTGCACTGTAATGTGGCTTGAAGGCTCGCATGCACACATCCTTCTTCCCTAGCAACAGGTATAGAGAAGCAATGCACTTACCTGAGTTGGAAGCACAGGTGTTAATGCAGGAGGTTGCTGGTGTTGGCCATGAGAGAGAATGGACAAAAGGAAGTGTCCATTCCCTGAACATTGATGTTCCCCCATAGGAGTTATGTACAAGTTCTGGAAATAGGAAGTGTAGAGACTGGGCTGTGCTACAGTATCTCCAGTGTTATGACCCTGGCCTCTGGCTTGTTACCAGTGGGTTATAGAGTAACGTTCTAGGTGGATCTTGTGATTTGGTTTCATCCAAAAGGAATCTGGCTTGTGCACAGTAAAGATTGTTGTGGTCCACATCACAGAAGCCATAGGACATTACCTTCAAAAGCACACCAGTGCTGTGAATTATGTGCTATTGTAGATCAGTTGAATTTGCAGCTTCCGTGGTGGCTTTGATGCTGGCTATGGGTAGAGCTCAGTGGTGTCGCTTTTTCCAGCTCCTTTTAGTAGGGGCAGGTGCTGTAGGTCTTGTTGCAGTCTTAATCTTTCGGAAAGAAGCTATTTTTTTATCTTATGTGCTCTTGATTGCAGCCTTGTTGTCCTGGGAGTGACCTCCCAAGTTGTTTGTTTTAATGTGTCCTTATGAGCCTTGTGTTTGTGGCCCATGTTTAAGGCACCAGCTCATATCTGCAGGATGTCTGCATGGATCTGCTCAGAGGAGCACATCAGACAGCTCTGGTTTTGAGAAGGATATGTGAGCCACTCTGTGTCTGTAATTACAAATGTGTTATACCTAGCTGCATATTGGCCTTTTATGTGCACAGGTTATATGTGGTCAGTTTGACACCTGAGTGCTGACAAAAGCCACAAAACAGCTTAGTTTGAGCATTAAATAATATAGCAGAGGGAAGATTGCCGGAGGCAAAGCCCAGTTCCTTCACAATGCATGTTTCTGGACAAGCTTTTCCTGACATGCTTATTCTGGAATTTAATCCATTTTGAAAAGGGGATTATCCAATTCACAAAAGGTAGACAATTGTCTAAAAAAGAATCGTCATGTGAACTCAATGGCTTTTAATCTAGGAAATAAATTGCATATGTCGTCCCTTCTCCCACAGATGTTGTTCTCTTAAGCAAAGCACAACTTTATTTTGGTTAGTGTATGTATTTTTTGTTTTGTTTTTAATAACCAGGGAAGATATACAGCATTATTTATCTTTCTAAGGTTTTGGATGCTTCTGTTGCCTTGCCTTAGGATACTTTACAATGATAAAGAAACTATTTTTTGGTAGTAGAGGAAGAGCTGACAACAGAAAGAGAATTTCTTTTTTGTGTGAATTTTGTGGCTACAAGAAGAGAGTTCCTGAAACCAAACTAGCTATTTCCTTGTCTTTAGTTTTCTACAGAAGACTAAAATGAAATCACAGCTGCCTGGGAAACATTTTAATAAGTAGCAAAAAAAAAACTTCAAAATTGGATAGGACAGTTAGGTGGGTTTGCTCAGTTAAAAGCCTTCAGAGCAGCTTCTTTTAAAATTGTGTAAAATTAACCTGAAGTCTTGCTGGCTTCCATAGCACAATAGTGATGCAGTGCAAGGTTTTCAAAGACAAATATACAAGGGTCAGTCTGAGGTAATTGAGGTTCATATATTTTTAACTTGGAAAGCCTATAACTTCTTGAAAATCTATACTTTTACCTAGTGGCACATTGCAGATTCAGGTGATTTGCACTGTATGAAAGTAGTCATAACTTGCCATTGACCAAACTTACTCATCTGATGTCAGTATGTGCGCTGATATGCTTCTGGTATAGTTTCATACTCTAGAGTCCCTCAACTCTTGTTTACCCTAGGATTGGAGAGGTGTTTGATGGTCATGCCAGTTGGAAAAATACTTGCAGGGTATGGCTGAGTGATGAGACATGCCTGTCTTGTAGGTAGGGCATACCTGAAAAGAAGACATGAGTCCTTCAAGGTCAGAGGATGGAAATGTTTCAGGTTTATGTACAGAGGTGCATATTTTCTTTCCCCATCACTACCCCACCTTTTGTTGTTTTGATGAGTGTGTTAAGAGATCTAGAATAATGCAAAAATTTAAAATAACTGTGGGTAGGTAACAGGTATCTTTATAGAGCAGGAAATTGAAATACTGTTTGCTTCAAAATAAAGCTTTCTCTCCAATTTTGTGGATCTAAGACTCTGTCTTAAACTATTTTATTTTCTCTTTCTTTAATAAAAGCTTACTACAACTAGGAGAAGTGTCCTTGACACAGTTGTGCTTTTCTTGTCTACCTGAATATCTCTTCCCACACAAATAAGCCACAGCTTTGATAATCTGTACCCTGTCCTTGAAAATGAATCTTTAGATAATTTGCATAAGATCAGAGGCACAAGGTAATTGGACTAAATACATTGGAGGTAATGAGGTGGGAGTCTTCACGGCAAGAAGGTGACAGCTATAAGGGAAAAGAGTAAAAAAAGAGATAAGTTGTCTTTTATTGCTTGAATATTTGTTGATGTGAGCTGATGCTGACTTTGACTTTTATTGAAGTGTGGTGTGTCCTGGAGTTGAGGGTGGTATGTTTAACAGCTAATGCACAAGGTGTCTTGAGATTTTTTGGGGGAGTTAAGACAATTAAAAATTCTTGAAGGGGGGCAGTTTTAAGTGTGAGTCTGAAGTGTGGCATCAAAGCAGAATGACTAAAAGATATGCTGAGGAGTTTGTTTTGGGGTTAGTTGGTTGGTTTGTTTCTTGTTGTTTTGTTTGTTGCTTTTTTTAAGCCGCCCTTTGAGGAAACAGTCTTCCGGGGTAGACTCACAACCCTTAGACTTGCATGGTTGAATGGGTGGCATGATGCACTTGTTGCAGTGCTCATGTAACTAGGATTCATAAAGCAGACTTTCCAGTAGAATATATTTTCTGGTAATGCTTCATCAGAGATCATGTTGGTTTTTTTTTAGATAGACATAAAGGAATAAATATAGAACTACTCAGGTGTTAAAAATAACCACTTGCATTGACGTCTACTATCTTTTTTTTTCATTCCCTTTAAAAGAGACCTTTTAGATCTTTAGCAAGATGCTTCATATCTGCTCAGAACCATTTCAGCTGCACTGATTTTGAGGGAGAGTCAAGTCAGCTGACCTTATAAAATAGCATATCTTGCTTTGAGTGCAATGTGGGAATAGAGCAGATGCTGAGGAAGAGACTTGGTGTGTGAGAAACTGGTTTAATTACTGCAGCTGTATGAGCTGGGCATTTACAATCTCAGAGATTAGAAGACTGCTCAGCTCTTGTGTTTATAGGAATAAAAAGTTACTAAATACCTCAATCAAACTCTAAGATATATAATGGATCTCACTGAAAAGATGATCCCTTGATATCAAAGCTGCTTGCATGGAATGGCTTCAGTTACAGTCCAGAGTATTAGTAATTCTGGCATCCTTTTAAGTGTGAGATGAGGGAATGAATAATCTTCCAAAAGATCTCTAATCATAGAAGCGGAGGTATTTGTAGCAGGAGATTGATTTACTTGAAACGGATTTTGAAGTAATTCTCAATTTGCAGATGATGCTGTGGGCACGATTCCTTGTGCACAGTTAGCCACTTGATTACATTCCAAATAGTCCTTGGAGATCTGTGGTGTGAGAATCAACTGGTGAATCTGTTAAATATATTTAAATTAGTTTAAGATTAGACTATTATTTCAGTGCTCTGTTGTACAGAACTTAAAAATTTTTAATTCAGTGCCACATTCCTCTATTTACAAACTGTGCACACATTTCAGGATGCAGAAATATTGAGATCGACCCAAGCAAGTGCGTGCTACCTGCAGTCTGGTGCTATTGGAAGTGGGTTGTGTGGTGCATGGGGAGGAAGGGGTCAGGGCTTTTTGGCATCTCACAGGTTGTGCAGCCTCCAGCAACCACTGGCTTATGGCAGTTGGAGCAGACCATTCCCACTGGGCGTTTCAGGGCTGTGACCACATGTCCCCTCCCAGCTGTAGCCTCCCTTTCTCCAGCGATGAGCTGGGAGCATGTTGCTTTGCATTCCCAGTGGTATTGCTGCGGCTGCTTCTCCTCTGAACTTAATAACAGGTCAGATGTAAATTGCAATTTTGACGTAAAAATAGCCAGCACCTGCTCCAGTCACACTGGGCTGGGGCAAGCTGAGGCTCTGCTCCTGCCCATGCCAGGCGTGAGCAAGAGCTCCCTGGTGAGGTCTTCTCCACCTGTTACAAGTGGAACAGCTCTGGATATGAGGAGGAGTGTGGAGAACCCCTTGGAAGGGTTGTTGTCTGGAGTCCTTCAAGATGAATAAAACACCCATGCTGTCACCCTTTGATTGCAGGTATTTTCTGTCTCCTTAGCTGCATCCTCTTTTATTTGACACTGTTTTTTTTTTTTTTTTCCTCTGGTTTTAAACTCTAACTTAGGAATTTATTTTCTTGCTTTGTTTGACCAAGACCAAGCGAGGACAATGTAAAGATAATGCATTCTCTTATGAATTAAGTTGTTATTTTAGATTATGGCTTGCTCAAGCTTCATCTAGCTTCTGGAAATCTATTATGCATATTTTTGATTAATTAAAAATGCTGTTAAGATAGTAGTTTTAAAACTTCATTTGTGTAAGCAAGAGAAAAAAGACATTAGTTCAAAGGTCTAGTGGACAGGTTCTCCTGGAGAAGATAAGCTAGGCCTTCTCTGCCTTGGCTGTTAGCTCTGTTGAAGATTGTACTTTTATATCTTTTCATTTTATTGTTAGCCTCTGTTCCTTGGAAAGCAGTATGCATATCTATAGTATGAGTATGCATAGCTATATATTTTTAATTAAATCCTGAAGAGCTAATGCATCCAAAATTATCACCCCATCCACTGGAAAATGGACAAAGATTTCCCCCCCACCCCCACCCCCACCCACCCCTTGGGATATAGGTATATTTAAGTTTTCGTTCCTTGTTTGTGTTACTGAATGAGATGTGATAGCAAATGTGGCTATTTTCAACATTGCCTGCTCAGATCTTACCTGCAGCGGTTCAAAATTTTAAAGCTTTTAAAAAATTGGCTTTTACTTTCTTGGTGCAGAATGCTGAGGGTTTTGGGCAGGGAGCAGACTTTCAGTTAAGGTGCTTTACTATAGACTATTTCTGAAATGCTATTCCCATTCATTAAAGTTCTTAACTAGATTGCCATTCTTTAATCTTTTAATTTCATGTGTATTTGAATTATGAATAGTGAATAAACAGAAATATATGTCATTAGTTTAGTCTCACCAGAGGGAGTAAATTAATTACTGAGGAGGAGGATCCCCCAGCTACAACTAGCAGCCGTGCAAGTTTGTGCTCACTGCTGGGATGTGGTTGTCTCCTGGTGTTTGCTGGCACTAGCACTTGTTTGCAAAGCACCTACTGCTACAACTGCAAAGCTTGAAGGACATCCAGCATCAAGACAGAGGATGAGGTGGACAGTAATGAGGCAGTCGAGGGACAGTGTTGGAGAATATTTTTAGCCAAGCCTGCTTGACTTGTGACACTGGTGACAGTCTCTTGCTAAAAGGGACTTAATGTGGACAGGGAAGGGGTGTGTGTGTGTGGGTGAGCACAAGGAAGCGATGTGAGTCTGGCGTGCTGGGCACATACAGGTTGCTGTGAGTTTAAATCCTGATGTGACTAGCACTACACCTACCAGTTTTCCTTTTGGAACCTTGCAGATTCAAGGCCAGTAAAGGAAAAGTATTTCTGCCAAAGACTTGCTGCAATTCTCAAATCCCACAAGGTAACTCCTTCCTATTAACTTTTTTCTGTGAATTCCTAAGAAAATGATTAATTTGGAGTACCTGGGAAGGCTGCTTGTGGCAGATCAGAGCATAAAAGTTAATGATCAATTGCTACTCATTAGTGGGTAATTCTGTAGAATTTTTTTTTTTTCCTGATTGAAGGCCATTTAAAGACCTACAGTTCTAAAAGCGATAAATCTATCTCACACCAAAGAAAACATGAGAGCAATGGGAGGAAAGCTTGTGCAGCCCCAGCTGCACAGTGGGGGATTCCTCTGGGGTTCGGTTCGAGAACCCTCAGCCCCAGGGTTTGGGGCAGGCACAAAATGAAGGGCATTTCATTACAGTGGAGGACCACCATAGTGAAAGGAGCCTGCTGTTATGAAGGTCAGCCAGAGGAAATTAGTGGGGGGTGTTTGCAACTGTTTTGGTTTTGTGGTTTTTTTTGGTGGGTTTTTTTTTTTTTAACACTTAAAAAGTGAAAGAAGGAGGTAAATTAAGCTTATCCCTAACCCTGCAGATCATTCCTGTGTGTGCTTTTCATGCTCACGCCATAGCAGGTCTGCCTCTATAGTATTTAGGTACTGACTACAGCACCTAACTATACTTGTTTCTGTGAAGGCAGTCCTTCATTGTGGCTCTTATAGGCAGAACTGTGCTCTGCTATTGCTGTCAACATTTTCTATGATGGGCATATTCCAAGTGAAAGCACATTCGAGTGTTTAAAAGGGGAAAAAAAAAGTCACTGGAATTGCTCTGAACACAACAGACTTATGTTATATTTTGCAGTAGGCAAAAATTTTATGTTTACAATTAATAACCATTTAGAAAAATAATTTGGGTCCTTTCCCAAGCCTACTTCTTCCTAGAAGCCAGTTTAGGCAATTCTTTCATAAAGCATGGATGATCTTGCATCAACATTCAAGATTTCTTTGCAATTTAAATTTCATTAATAAATCCAACTAAAACCTATTCACAATTTAAATATCATTAATAAATCCAGCTAAAACCCAAGCACACCCAAACACAAGGAAATACAGAAACCTTCACTGAGCCTACTCAAATTCCTCTCTTAAACTTACTCTTTTATACTTTTATTTAGGCCTTTAATCAGGAGTAAGACATAGCAAAACCTCAGAGGTAACTAGTCTCTAAGAAACTACAGATAAATTACTGGATTTCTTGTGAGTAAACCTGTTTGGACTGTAACTGGGGTAACATTTCCCAGGGCAGGGCATGCTTAGTTCAGAAATATTCTGCCCTAGTTGTTTAGGGCAGCCGTGGCTTTCCCAGTTTACATCATTTCATGTGGCCATGGTTTCCTTTCTTGTATGTCATATTTGAAGCTAGCAGTGATATGAAAGCTTTCCAACTAAGCACTACAATGCCATATAGACATCTGAATTAACTTTCTGAGGACTTACCTGGTTTCTGGTCTCGAGTATCAGAGGAATTATGCCCTCAGAATATACCCTCTTTAATAAAGAATAGTTCAGCATCTTCCGCTTTTATCAGAATTGTCCAGCAAATCTTGTTGCATTGATCTCAAACCATTGACACTGCAGAAAGGACCATGTGCAGGTGCTTCAGCCCCAGCAGATCACAGCTGGAAAATTCTGGTGGAGTTTGGAGCTTGCTGCCTTTTATTTGTTTGTTTTAAGAGTCATGGCAAGAACCCACCTTCATCAGGGGGTTAAACTAGCGCACTGAATTGTGAATTGGAGCAACTAAGGTGCAGGCTATGAAGGTGTTCGAGCTATGAAGCAGTGATCCCTAGTAGAAGGCTGGGATGGACAAGAGGGGGCAGTAATGTTTTAGTCTGCTTCAGTTGAACCTGCTGGAGGATGTCTATCCATCAGAGCCTTGGCTCTACAAAAGTCTATGGGTAGGGTTAGATGTAGCTAGTCTTTTGCTAAAGCTCTCTCCTGATGAGTGAACAGAACTTTGTGGAGTTTTGAGGCCACAAATACATTTGTTCACTTCATTCTTACTCATCGTGTTCCCCATCTTACAGAGAGAAGCTCAGAACTTAAGGGTTTGATTGCAAGTTGCAATGGAAAATTAAATGCTTGGTTTGCTCTAGGGGTCTAATTTCCATCTTGAAAAGTGAGAGAATCTGTCTGTTGTTGGTCCATCTAGGTCAGTAGTCCGTCTTTTAATGGATGCCTTACAAAAGGATTTACAGCCAACACAATGACTGGTATTTGCTCTGTCATATCCTCCAAATTTCCAGTTCCTCTCTTTTCAGTCTAGTTACACTACCTCTACCAGCCATGACGAGAAAGTTCACAGTTCGGTTATGCATTATGGGGGGGAACACTTCTGATTGTGTGTTGTAAACCCTTCATAATTTATTGACAATTCCCCTTGTTTTTCCTACTATGAGTGAAGGCTTCTTTTTCTGAAAGCACTTTCAATAATTCCCTATTATCCTTAGGGAAGCATTTCGTTTATAGGGGCTCTCTTTCTAAGAGATGATGGTCACAGTAGTAGGATAGTGACAGGAAGTAATTTCCTGAAGCCATTCTGTTAATATCTGAGTGATTGCATAATATACTGAGAGAAGTTTGCCATGGAACCAGGTTTACCATCAAGGAGAAAGCTAACTTGTGATAAAACACTATCAAGCTTTTGGCGTTTCTTTTGACTGACATTCCTCCTTCAACATTGGGATATTATCATATGGAAGATGATCTTTAAGGAATGGACCAAGCTGTGAGTCAGGCAAATAGTCAGAATATTCAAACATATTGATACTTCCTGTGGCGGCAAGAAAACTGACCCAGAAGTTCATAGTTTTAATAAATTATTTGGAAAAAATAATTCCAAATAAATTATTTGGAAAAAAAAAAGAGAAAAAGGAATTAAATATTCCCCTTGTGAGGTGATACTGGAGATGGAGTTGTATGTGTCTGCTTTTGAAGTCTTGTATGTCCTAAATGTTGGAGTGCTGAGGATATTTTCAGAGCTGTGGTATCAAAATAGCTAATGGAAACATGGTTTTGGAGGTTATCCTGCTGAATTAAATGCAAGGCACTATGCAAGAGAGAAATGGCATAAGTGTTTTCAGTGTATGCACATGCATTTATATTTAATTGGTGGACTCTTCTGAAATGGAAAAATATGTGTGTACTTAAATGTGACTCTTCTATCCTCAATGTACTGCCTAAATCTGTTTGTTCCATCTTAGAAGACATCAGAAAGCAATTTGATACAACTTGTAGTTTTCAGTTTGTGGTTTTTATTTATTTATTTAGGTAAAGTGGGCAAGATAGGGATCCTAAGTGAGCAGACCTTCTCTCCCTTTCTTCAGGGCTCAAGCACTTCTTATGCAAGTACCAGTACAATAAACAGTGTCAGACCAAAACTTGCTTTCAAATCCTATTCTCTTGTATAACACTGCTGTGCTTCAATATCGAACCAGAAACCATTCTCCTACCAGTCGCAGTGTTTCATTCTGGGAACTTTGACCTCAGCTTTAATAAAATGTCTGCATGAGTAATGCTATACGCAGGCAGTGAAAAGGCAAAGATCCCTTTGACAGGTGATGAAGGCTGTGTTCAAGAATGGCTTCAAGACCAGAGAACATGCTTGTTCCAAGGAGCAGCTTGGCTTGAGTGATGTAGTTTGTTGAACTGTGGCATATTCTGTCACATTGGTTCTACAGATCTCTTCCTTGAGGGATATTGGGAAGTAGGATGAGATACTGTTCATGGCTTACTGAACGTTTTGTAATGCACGCTTTTAATTGACTTAGTTGCATGTGAGGATTTTAATGTAAAACAAAATGGCTAACATTATTTAAGTTAGGAGATATTTGTCTTTTAGGTATGCAGGAAGATTATGATAGCTATTTACACTTTACCCTACAAATCAGCTTCCCCACTCCCCCACCACCCCATAGCTGACGCACTGTGTACTACCTTGCTTCACCAGCACTGAGAACTGCGACAGCTGCTTTTGGTGATAGTTTTATACACTCTTCAATGAATGTTTAGGTGGGACAGCTACAAAAATGGTTGGAGGTATAGAAAGCAGGTAGTGTATCATAATGTCCTTGTAACAAGGACCTCCTTAAGCACATAGATGTATTGTCACCAAAAGCTTCTCCTAGAGCTTTCCTGTTCTGAACTAACTCTAAACTTACTCCTGGCCAGTTTATACCTGTTTGTTCTTGTTTCAGAAGCCTTTTTTGGCTCAAATCGTTTATTTCCTTTCCTAGTGGTTATCTGTACTGTCTTAGAGGGAGCAGTTGCATCCCCTGTAAATCCCCCGCTGCTCTGCGTGCCAGTCTCCATGCATGCTGTCAATGCTGGAAGTCCTCCTTCAAACTCCCGTGTTTCTAGAACCTCCTTTTTTGAACATGGGCAGCCTCCCTTGTTCAGTGTTCCTGGTGAGATTTTTAGCAGTGCCTCTTACGTACTTCTTTGGACTTCCTATCTCTGTTGGAAACATTTCTCTAGATGCATCCCAGGATTGCATGTGCGTTTTTCACAGCTGCATCTCAGTGGTGACCCGCAGCCACTCTGTGCTAGGATGGGCTAGCAGGCCTTTCTGCTCCAGGCACTGATCATCCTCCAGTGTCTAGCTGGGGCTTGTTTATTTTATATATGTGCTCGTGTGTTGTATATTAGTGACTTTCATCCCACTCTTACTTCTTTGGTCTTTAAGGCCATGGTGGCAGTTGTATAACAACTCAATACACCATCATGTTTGAATTGCTTCCCAACTTTGCCATCAGATGCCTGCTTGCCTGGTCATCTGTTTTCCTTCTCTCTAATGGCAGCAGTGGAAGGTGATACCCTTTGTTCCAAAAAGGAGCAAATGTGTTTTGACATAAAACTGGCCTTGGGCAATGTGCCAGCCCACATGAACTGACAGCTAGTAATGCCCTTATCTGTATACTCAGCCTAAAGCTGAGCTAGATGGGTGGTAGGTAGCTGAATGGCTAACTGGCATTTCCTAGTATGGTTTGGTTTCAACAACATTTACACAAACTTTTCCAAAGCAGCTCGGAATCAAGCAGTTTTCAAATGGTCTGATATCCAGAGTAAATATATACCGTATGAACCTACATGCTGGTCTTTATTTCTGTTCCTCTGGTAACACCATCACAGAAGTCTTTGAAGTGTCTGAACAATTCAGTACTAGTTACATCCCGTGGCATGTGCTGGGCGTCCTAACAGACACACTCATTTTCCTGTATACCTTACATCGCGGTTAAAGTAAGTTGTAAATGAAGTGATTTGTGTGAGAAGAGCATTTTGGATTTTAACAGCTTCGACCGTTGCTAAAGGTAGTTAAATGCTTTATGTTAGCTTTCATGATACATCTGAGTTGTTGGGCAGATGCTTGAAGAGTATTTTTTTTTTTTCTTTGCTTTTAAAGAAAAACAGGTTTGCAGTCTGGTAACTGAGTTTCTTTGGGGGTTTTCTTGTTTTGAAGTTTGGTTTGTAGATTTCTGCATGAAACTTTCATGGTGTAAGGCTTGTGAAATTAAATAACATGCTTTAAGCAAGCCACCTCTGGGTAAAGTACAGCTCTAATTGCTGAGACTAAATTATGTGGAAAGCAAGCTTGTGTCTGAAGTAAATCTTCAGTTCAGTAATCTAAAATTAAATAATGATTGACTTAATTGCTTCAGGATCATAAAAACCTCTCTTAATAAAATATAGGGATTAAGTGTGTGAGAGTGGATAATTGCTTCTGCTTCACTTTCAGTAACATCTATCAAGACAAGGTTTGTAGGTAAAAGAAATGCCTTTTGTTATACTGATTAGGAAAGCTAGGAAAAATAGTCCACTTCTCGAGTATGCAAGCCCTTTCTTCATTCTGAATAGAAGCTGCAATTTCATTACTAAATATAAGTTGAGAACACTTTTAATCTCATAGATATGTGCTGGTTAGACCCTCTGAAAGCAATCGTAGTCTGTACCTGTGGAGCAGGGTGTAATGTTAGTACATGGCAAGAAGGGTTAAGTTGGGTTTTTTTCCCCCCCAAGGAAAGGGAGAGATGGGTAATTTTAGTAAAAAGAGTTTGGGTTAAAGAATTTGTGACCTGGGTTAGCAGCTGCATCTTGTTTGCATTGTATTTTGCTTCTAAACAAAATATTGTTACCTTCATTCATTGAAGAATGTCTTTTTTGCTTATAGGCAAATGAGAAAGCAAATATCTTGAAACATAAACAGTGGTACTTCCCTGGAGGGAGGAGATGGGGATTCTCCTGTTGCTCTGAGTGTTGCCAGGTGCCAGAAGTGGTCCCCAGAGGTGGTGGTAAGAAAGAAATCTTCCCCCACGTTTCTGTATTTGCGTTTTGTCTGTAGCAATAAGATGCTTTTAGGAAAAAAAAAAGGGTATAAATCCTGTTCTTTTCATAGAGCTGTATGAATTGCTGAGAGAGGTGTCAGAAGTCTCCCACTCTGAGAATTTTAATTTAGGGATGAAACCAGCGCTTCAGCTTGTTGCTTGCTGTAGTGTTTGCTCCTGCTCTCTCATGTATGCTGTATCTGCCGGTAATCATTGCAGCAAAGGCTTAACCGCAAATAAACCTCCAGAGGACTCTAGAAATGCTTGTCACCTCTCCCCTTAAACACAGAGGGGGAACTGTGGCCTTACAATGCTTTGAGGACCTCCTTTACAGCAATCTCTTGAATGTTCACTCTGAAGTCATCTTGGGTTACCTTTAATCCAAACATCCTTAAATTTTGTCCAGTAGCCAGATACAGAAATGTTAAGTTATAGCAGCAGACTTCCTTCTTTTTGCCCTTCTTTGTAGTCTGTCCTACAAATAGAGTCAACAAAAGTGGAAGGCTGATGAGACCCCACTAGCACAGCAATAGGACAGGGTTTTTCCAGGGTATTTCCAGGACAGGATCTTAAAGCCCTGGAATGGTTAGTGCTGTGCTGACATTTTAGTGATACCTTGCCCCTTCATGGGCTAGTAGTAGCTTTTTTGTAATAGGAAAGTAATTTAATCCTGGTGATTTTGCAAAGACCTGGAGTGTTACTTTATTCTATAACCTTTCAAGGTCTATTATAGAGCAAGTAATCTCCCAAAAACTTTAATTTATGTGAGATATTTATTAAAGCTCTGATTCACAGGGCAGTTACCTGCAGTTACCTGGATCAGCCGCAGTCTGTGTTCAGGGCATGTGTTCTGACCCCGTGCAATGTTTACATCCCTTTTGAAGATGTACATTTTCCTGCTCTAGGGGAAGTTAAAGCATTTATCCTAGATCGTATTAGGTGGGCAAATAACTACTTTCTGTGGGCCCCAGATAGTCTTGGATCAAAATTTTACCCCCCAAAATTAGTTACTGCAGCTGACTCTGGTTAATGCTGACCATCTGCAGCTTTGATGAGTGTAGGGATACCCACTAGGCTGATCATTAAAGGGGTGTTGTTAGTGTCGTGGTGACCAGCTCCTCTGAAAACCGGTTCTGCAGAATGCTTTTGCCCAGGCTCATTGCTATCAGTGTTAGAGCAGAGCCCCAGAAATAAAACCAGGCTTTCGTGTTATGCATTTTCTGTCTTGTAGCATATTTTTCAGCTTCCATGGCTGCAGTTTTTCCTTTTCTTGTGAGGGCCTGAAGAGGCCATCGATGTGAGTGTTACTGAGAAGCTAAAATATGCTTGGAGTCAGGATTTAATGGAGCACAGCTCTTGAATTTTCAAACTCTGCTTCTGTTTGGACAAGAGAGAATTTGGACTTCTCATACTCAGCCCTGCAGATGCCAAGCCTGGTGCCTGTGCCAAGCCAGATGCCTGTGCCCCTCCTGTAATATGTGCCTGGGTGTCTTGCCTCAGGTCACTAGAACCTGCAAGGAGCAATAATCTGGAAATGACGTATTCTGAATTACGTGGATTGCCATGCTGGAAGCTGCATGGGTTGAATAACCCCACAAATAATTCCTTCAGCCTTCCCATTCTTGAATGCTCAGATAAATCCTGAGCGGGTCGATAGATATTAATATGGATTAGACAAATTTTACTGAGAGCTTTTCAGTGTTCCAGTGGATGCTTCTCCTGCAAAAAAAAAAAACTCCATGTCACGAAACAAAGCACAAATGACACCAACAGGCACACAGTCAAGGAGGTGAGGGACTGAAATACAGGAAGGCCAAATTATGATAGCATTTGCCGTAGCAGCCATCCCCTCCTGTTGGGGTTTATGCATAGGCAGAGGCCCTATAGATATCATTTACTGCTACTGTCCTTATTGTGGGTCTTCACCTGGGGGTTTCTCCTTTTCAGTGTTACAATTTGCAACAATTGTTGGAAGATTCAGTTTTCATATAAACTGACTTGGTGCCACAGAGAGAGAAGAAAAAAAAGTCTTTGCAAAGCAGTTGTAGAGATAAAGATCTAGCAGGATAGATGAAAAAGCAGCTCACAAAAGCAGTCATTGTGGTTACAGTTCCAAGAGTTTTTCTGTAGTTCAAGCAAGGAAAACCAGTTACGCTCTCTGCTTTCATGTTTAATTTACTAATGTGGAGGCTGTGGTATTGGGCTGACTCAAAGCCCATAAGACAGAGGCCTCTTCACTGGCAGATTGATGTTCTGAGAAGCTGCTACCACAGATATGATCCCTGACTCTAGTCTGTTGCAATGTGGTTTTTAAGCTGAGTCAATTTTGCACAGCATGAAGAAGGAATGCTCTCTCCTATCTGTTTTTAATAGATAGTGCAGTGAGTCAGAACACTATGAAAATGAGAAATGACTAGTTTTCCTTGTAGTCTAGAAACAGTCAAGAATGCCTGGGTGTGTTAGGTGCATTACAGCATGGGCCACTCTTCTGCAAGGTATAAAGCATTGCTCTGAACTCTTTCAGGATGGGTTGAATATTGCTTCCATGTCCTTTGCTTCAGTACGTGTTCTCTAACTACTAAGCTGGTGTATAAAAGGTGGGCACCAGGAGATCAGCTCTCCTTGTTGTGACTTTTATTTGGAAGAAGCGAATGTGACAATTGTGAAGCACTTAGTCTTCTTCCCCTTTGAAAGCACTCGTACTGTGCCTCACTAAGCTTTGCTCCCCAGAAAACTTAGGAAAAGAGCGACCTTGTTGGATGATGATGGCTATGCTTGTGCCTGGGACTTGGTGCTGTTCAGCCCTGCCAGGGTGATCATTGCTGTGGGCCAGCACAGAGACCACTTCTAGCTGGAGGGATCAGCTTGTGGAAACCAAGGATCTATAAACTGGATCTCTTAGGGACATTTATTTTGAGAAGAAAAAATAATCCAAACTAAAAGTGCTTTATAAGAAGCTGTAATGGCATTTACTCTTACTTTTTTATAATTGTTGTAAAAACATCAATGTTGCCATGGGCAAAATTGTTTTTACATGGTGGGATTTTTTAAGTTGTGAAGGTTGTGCATTCAGGATCTTTGACAGTGTTTTCCAAAGGAGCAGAAAGTACAGATGGGAACATGGATGCTGTCGCGGTGTGTGTTTTGGGACGATACTATTATGCCTTACCAGCAAGGGCAGTTTTGCATCAAGGGTTCATTTGCCCAATCTCTGCACCCATGTTGCCCTCTTAAGAAAGCATCCCTTTCCAACTTGATTGGATGTTCAAGCTTAATGGGACAAGTAGCCTGATGTGCAGGAGAGGCTTGGCCTGAGACCAAGGAGCTAGAGATCACAGAACCAAACACATTTGTGATTGGAAACAGTGTGGTGTGAGTTGGTGATGCAGCTGCTGGCAACTGCTGGTGCTGTACCGTGGTGGAGAAGGGGTGTACATCTCAGAGCTGGTTGGATAACCAGCAACCAGCCATGATAATGGGCTGCTCACGTGTACCACGCTGACCTGGCTGTGGTGGCTTGTTTTGCAGGTCCCTTCAGGATGGTTTGTCAGGGCAGATAGTCTGCCTCAGCTTTATGAGCTTTTGCCTTGTTCAGTCATAAATGATCTGGGTACTTTAGATCTTTTCTTGGAGGATGGGCGCAAAAGACCTATGCATCCCCTCATGTGAATCTTCCTCCTGTCCTGAAGGTATAGCAATGCCACCTTTTAGTTGTCACGTGTGACCTGGAAGGAAAACAGCTTCACTGTTTCTGACTGTGGGACAGTGTATTGCTGGGAAATTTGGTAACAAACTTACAGCCCAGGTGCAGGTGTTCCTGTGTTAAGGTTGTTGGTCCCTCTGTGCCTACTGCTACCAATTTCTCAGCTTTGCTAGGTTAACTGTTCCCTAATGTCTACCAAAATGATCTATTTACCAAAAAATCCTAAGCAAAAATTACAAAAATACGCAAAAGAACACTCAACGCCCCCAAACCACAACAGTTTAGGGTAACTAGTAATAAGTGTAAAAGCAGTTACACAAGCAAACTTCAGGACATGCTGACCTTAAGCCTGAGTTAAGAGCGAGCCTTTAGCAGTGCCTGGGAGTAGGAACTTGTGAACAGTCAAACCAGGCATGGGATAAGCTCCCAGTTGTCTGGAAGTAATGACCTTAGTTACAGAAAAATACTACTTATTAATGTAGTGAAGTTTCAATTATTACAGATATTTCCAAAATCTGACTTATTATAGTAAAGGTAAAAGGAATTTAAATAGAATGAATCAAAAGAAGTAATTAATGTTTAATGAGCTTGAAAGTGAACAGTACAGACTGCAGACTCAAGAAGCAATTATACATTGCTGAGTAAATAGCATGAAGATTCTTGTTATATGTCTTGATTGGAGAAATATTGATTATTTTAAATTAGTCCTGGTAATTAGACCAGTCTGTTTGTTTATTTGTTTTAAATGAAGCTAGCCTGGTTTGCTAGACTCATTGTCTATAAATGTGTTCTATATTAACACATTGCATTGAACTGCAGACAGTCTTCAGTATCCTTGAATATGTGTTTTGGTTTTTTTTTTTTTTGGCACATAATTGCAGATGAGCTAAGGGTTATTCTAGCAGATAAAAATGAATCATAAGAGCATAAATGCTGCTTCTCAAACCATTACTCTTCCTGACTGAGGAGCTTTTGAAGAGCACTGCCAGGCTAGCAGCGGTGACATCCAGAATTCAAATACGGCATACAGGCTCTTTTGAGTGTGAAGCTTTGCTACAATAAACACCTCTGTCTACTAATTAGCTTCTAATTTTTCAAGTGATAGGGAGCAATTTTTGACTTGGCAGTGAGTCAAGAGAAATGGGTGAGCCCCAAGAGAAATGGGTGCACATTTTTATACTATAATTTCACATTTTACATACCTTTCAGTGCTTTATAACTGTACCAAGTTACAGAAAACAACCTCTGCTCCAGTGATTTTGTGCGTATCTGACAGAAGTGGAAATGATGTAGAGGAATGTACAGAGACGTAGAAATTTCCATGCAAGCAGCTGCCCACCTGGCTTGGGTTAGGTCACTGAGAAATCTCCCACCATCAGATTAATATCAGTACCATGGCACCTGTAGGACTGAGACAGTACTCACAGTATCAGAATTATTTTAATTTCCTTTTGTCTAGAATCATTTAGGTTGGAAAAGACCGCTAGGATCATAAAGTCCAGCCTTCTTCCCAACATCTCCTTGACCGCTAGACTATGCCCTGAAGTGCTATATCTTCTCATTTTTTTAACAGTTCCAGGGATGGTGACTCCACTACCTCCCTGGGCAGCCTGTTTCAATGCCTAGCCACACTTCCAGTAAAGAATTTCCTCCTAATAACCAATATCTACACCTCCCCTGGTGCAACTTGAGGCCATTCTCTCTTGTCCTGTCTTTAGTTACTTGGGAGAAGAGACCAACACCAGCCTCACTACAATGTCCTTTTAGGTAGCTGTAGAGAGCAATGAGGTCTTCTCTCAGCCTCCTCTTCTCCAAGTTAAACAATCCCAGTTCCTGCAGGCGCTCCTCATAAGACATTTTTCCAGACCTCTCACCAGCTTCATTGCCCTTCTCTGCACCCATTCCAGGACCTCAATGTCCTTCTTGTACTGTGGTGCCCCAAACTGGACACAGTACTCAAGGTATGGTCTCATGAGTGCCAAGTACAGGGGCACAATCACTTCCTTAGTCCTGCTGGTCACACTATTCCTGATACAGGCCAGGATGTCGTTGGCCTTCTTG
>JAVSBS010005484.1:0-31978 GCA_033124195.1 Coracias cyanogaster
GTTGGTGCAGTGCCGTGCTGGCCTTGGCATGGTCTTTGCAGCACCAGCGTCCCTGCAGCTTTAGGTTTCATAGTTCTCTGAACCCTAACCCTAATGGTTCTTAATTGATCTTGATAGAATCCAGTCCCGCCCAGAAGTTTATATCCACACTTTAGATATCATGTTAAAGAGCCCATGCTTAAGAGAAGAAATTTATTAACTCCATGTCTTCTAGAATGTTTTCATTTTGTGATGTATTCATTTTTTTATTGTTTACTCTGAACAGTGTTCATAGAGACCAAAAATGTTTACTTTACTGCAATTTGTGTTATTTTTAGGCAAAGGGTTTCGTTCTCTGGTTGCCACAGTCATTAACGAAGCAAAGAATAGAGAAGAACAGGAGTCATCTGTAGTCAAGGATTGCTACTCCTGGAGCAGGCTGCTTGGTGTTGCCTGTGCAGGCTTTGATGTCATCAAGCTCTCTTAATGTATCAAATATTATATTCTTTGAAGTGATGACACAGATTCCATGTCTGTCACTGGATCCTTCAGATGCTGTGTCTCCTGCCATTCTGTATGACTTTGAGTACGTTGGAAAGGTCAAAACTTTTTGTAATCAATTCCATTAGGTCTGCATCTCCTTCCACACCGTTGATAAACTCTTCTAAAGTCAGTTCCCCTGAAAGGAAGTCAGATTCTCCTTAGGAACTGAGCAATGCAGAAATCAACCTCAATCCAGCACAGTGCCACTAATGCCAGATTGGCTCCCCCCGGAATTTTCCCTGTTCTCTGCTGATAGGCAAATGAAGAAAGAGTATTTGCTAATATTTTTCCACTTTGCATCAGATCCTAGTTGTAAAATTCACTTTTTTTTTCTGTTAAAGGAGGTCAAACACAGCTTTCACTGAAATCTAAGACAATTGTCACTACTCATTATCTATGGTGACATAAATGTGTGAAAAAAGGGGATAACTAGGCCTGTATCAAGGCTGAATTTAGATGTTTGGGCCAATTCTCATTGAGCTAACTGCCATTTATCTTATAGCTGGTTTTAACAAAGATTAGGGTGTGATTTGCTGAGGATTACTAGTCATAACACTACTAGGATTATCTAGAGCCTTGATAAGGTGTAGTAAAAAAAAATTGTTAAGTGATTTGATTAGATAAATTATTCCAAGCAAGTGAATTTGTCATTTAGAGTGTGATATTTTGGGCTCATGTCAAAATCAGGTAATACCTTGGAAGTTGCAAGACAACTATAAAATCTCTTTTATTGATGAGCAGGAATATCGTTTAGCATTCTTCATCTTTTCCCCCTCTCTTCCCTGTCAGCAGAGGCAAAGGCCAGTCCTAGGCATGTGTCTGCTTGTGTAGTACAGAGGAGCGTACGCAAAACTCTGGTTGGAAGTTACTTCAGTGATACTGTTTTTCTCTGAGAAGGGAAGCAGAGCTTGGTTTAATAGGAAGAGCTTGACTCTTGGGAATGGTTTAAAGTTGCCTGTTAAAATCACAACAGTGAATGAGTTCTCACTGAAATAATAAATGACAAGAGGCCAGGCAAAGAGGAAAATAGCTGGATGACTTAGGGCCCCAGGGTGCCAGGGAGCAGCAATTCAAGTTCCATGCACTTCTGGTGAATACTTAGCTAGATGGCTTTTGGCTGGTTTCGGATCTACGTACTCCCCAGGTTTTTTTTCTGTGTTTTGATTTTTGTTCGTGGCAACCTTGGATACTTCATCTGATGTGAAAAAGGAAGATGATCAGTATTTGAAAACTGTGAAAATCACTTTCTACCCATGGCCAGTAAGGGCTGCTTCCTCTTTAGTCATATGGGTCCTCACTGCTCTGGTGAGCTGGCTTCTATACATACCATTAAAGTGGAAAGACTTCATTTGACAGAACTCCTGGCACTTTGGCTTCAGTGAGAGGAGTAAGACCCTCTCCAGGAGCTGGCATGCAATGCCTGGAGGATGTTCACACCTCCTCTTTCAACCCCAGTGCCCTTATGTAATCATCACAGGAGCAGAGACAGAAAAGTTGTCTCTCTATGTTTGTGTTCTACTGCTTTGCCACTCGTCCATTCACTTGCTCAGATCTCTCCTCCTATCCCAGGCACTCCTCTTACTTCCCATCTCCTTCCTTCTGCATTGCCTTTGACTGAGGTCTTTGGGTGGATGGGGATCCTAGACTCATCAAATGGACACACTGCATCATTTTCCTGCTTATGCAGGTCTCTCCTCTTGATCCCAGGCTATGTATTTCAAAGTACCAATACCAGCACGCAAGCATAAAAAATCCACTGCAGTTACCAGTGAGATATGGTTACACTAGCATGCCCACACTTACTGTGACGGTAACAGGTCTTAGATTTCCTTGAGCTAATGAAAATAAATTGCAAAACCATCAGGGGGTTTGTTTTAAGAATTGCTCACTATAACCAAGGGATTGTCTCTTGTGTTTGAATACGAGGAAGGACATTGCAATTTATTTGTCTATTTGCCCTTTTCCTTAATAAGAAGCTTCAAGGAGGTAATATAGTTTAAGCTATACTTGGTAAAATTTGTCCCATTCCTCAGATGGTGCTAGTCCTGCTGCTTTGCAGATATTTAAAAAATAACTATGGGAAGCAGTTTGAAGTGGGAGTATTATGAAGCTTGTTCTGAATAATTCATATTCTTGCATTTCATTGCTAAAACATAAGACACAAAAGTGTTTTTTTTCAGCTGATGGTCTAGCTCAGATAAAATTATTACTTGCAGTAAGCATATGGTCAATGCAGGGGCCTAAGTATGAATAATCATAGAATTTGGGTTAGATTCTAGAGCATGACTATATTTTGTATTGAGTTCTTTGGTAATTTGGCTTCACTCAAAAGATGGGCCAGGCAGGTAGAGAAAAAATCCCCTATGGGTTACTTGCATGACAAGATCCCTGTTTGATTATATATCTCAAACAGCCTTTTAAAAAGTAACCTTAATACACCAAATAAGACTAGAAAAATGAACAAAAAAAATGCCCAGAATTCCCGTCAGGGATCTGATTTTGCTCTGCAGTGCTTTCTTAATATTCTTGATTTGTCAATGATTGCAGTAATTGATGAAAACTGTAATTGAAGTGGAAGGAGAATCTTCATGACTAGAAGTATGAAGGAAGACCTTCACGTGTGATGAGTTTTCTATTAGAAACAACTCTGAAGCAGTGAAATACAGTTTTAGTTTTCAAATGCAATTCCCATTGGCTTTATTTAGCTATATTGAGAAAAAACAGTAGCATGTGTCGTAGCACGTGTTTAATGATCAGCCTTCAAGGGACATCCAATATGCTGTCCAATCTTTAGAACATGCTAGAGCCTGTGCAACCATGCATCTTAATTGGTTTTCTTATCCATTTTAGATAGATTAAGCCAACACAAATATACTAAAAATATACCTTGATCACACTTTCGTTTTGCTGTGCAACCAGAGCACTGGCATTTTGGATGAGCAGTACCTCAACTGCATGTAATGCCTATGTCAGCTTATTTGAGTAAGTTAATTTACACCTTGCTATAATGCTGAAGTAACACAGGTAAAGAAGAACAGATTCGGGCTTTAAGTTTGTAAAAAACAGTCAGTTCTTCAGTAGTGTGTTTGACTCCCCTCTTGATCCCATATTTCCTTATGGGGGAAAATCCCTGCCAATGCTAAGAAAACCTAGATTCTTACCATCGTTGTTCACATCTATCTTCTGAAATATCATGTTTGTGAACTCTTCAGCAGATGTGTCAGTGTGGCCATTAATAGCCTGGATAGCCTGAAGGCAGAAATGCAGAAAGTTATTTCAGACTTTTTCCATCAAGTTGTGAAAATAATGCACTGGCAACTGCAGTAATTGCAATGCAGATCTTTAGTTCACCAATCCTTTCAAAAATCAATAAATAGCTATTTCAAGTAAATCTCAGTAATGAGGATTGGAAATTTAATTAATATAACACAGCCTGAAGATTACAGACTAATTTACATATCTCAGAAGGTCTTCTGAAGCCATGTGGCACCTCTGCTCTGCAATACACTTTAGATTCATCACCAGCATTTTTATCTTGCTCAAGACAGTTCTGTGTCTTCAGAGAGTGCCCTATAGTCTGTGTGATTTAAACATAGTAGTATTTTTCACAGCTGAAAGCACATGAGGAGAAAGCCTAGATCATTTTTCTGTTAAGACGTGTTTAACTTATTAATTAGAAATAAAGTCAGACTACCAGTCCTGGAAGTTGGCAGAATTTGCTTATCCTCCAAAGAAATTAAGAAACCCAGAAGCGTCCCTTCTGCTTTTTCCTGTGGCAAAAATACCCAGTATTTGGAGTAAAGGTATAAGTCAGGAGTCCTCAAACTTTTTAAACAGGGGGCTGGTTCACTGTCCCTCAGACACTGTCGGGGGCCAGACTATAATTTGGAAAAAAATGACGGGGGAGTCGCCCACCTCGCTGATGCTACCGCCCCCCTCCCTAGCCTGGCCGCGCAGTCCGTAAAGGGTGGCCGGAAGGGACTGGATGAACTTTGCCGCACCCGGGCTCTGGCCGGGCCGTGGATTAAGTGGCAGGGAGTCATCTGCGGCTGCTTGGGTTCCCCCCGGTGGGGGGGGGCGGGGAGTTCTGTAAATACCCGCGGGCCGCTTTGAGGACCCTGACGGGCCGTATCCGGCCTGCGGGCCATAGTTTGAGGACCCCTGCTCTAGCTCTAGGCTTTGTGGTTCTCTTAACCCTAACCCTAATTTTAAGGGTAACGGGATTTAGAGGATGAGATGTCCGGGAGCATGGTTGATGCCAATGAGAAAAGTGTGGAATGAGCCATGCTGGTGCAGTGCCGTGCTGCCTTTGGCATGGCTTTTGCAGCAGCAGTGTCCCTCAAGCTGTAGGTTTTGTGTTCTCTAGACACTAACTGTAATGCTAATTGTAATGGGATTTGGAGGCTGAGGTTGGTTCAATGGCATATTCCTCTATGTAAAAGGCAGGCTACATTGTCCTTCTGTGGCATCTTTTCTGTAGTTTTCAATTTTGACTTCTGTTCTCAAGTGACATTTTTTAGCACTATCATGTGCTGGTGGTACATTAGTAACCAGAATTGGTTTCTAACCCATCGAGCTAGAACCATGTGTACTTTTTTAAAATTTTCCCAAGTATCTCAGAAAGTCTCTGTGTACAAATATGTGCTGTGAATATTTGCTGGTGAAAAAGGAGTTGTCTTTTCCCTCACTCCTCTGCTACGAAGGCTTTACTTTGTATTTCTGCTGCATCACAATCCCAGCTGTCTTTAAGCTTTGTGAAGCTTCTCTACAGTTCTGAGGCTTGACAAGCTTAAATACTTATTTGTGGATGGTAGTGCAACCCAATTTTTTTGTAGCTGCAAGAGTGACTGCTTGTAGCGGCGTGGATGTGCTGTACTTACAGGAGAGCTTGCATATTCATTTGCATCTCACTATGTGGAATGTGCTTTTGATTTTCACTTTTATGTGATGACTGCAGTTTGGAGTTTGGATGAGAATAGGAAATGTTGTGACCACATAAATGGTATGCTTATTTAATTTTTAGCTCAAACAAGTGGTCAAAGGTTTACTGGTATTTTAGAAGCCAGGCTTATCATATTTTGTACAGGCAAAAGCATTCTTTGTTATACATTCTGAATGTTCAGCATGATAAAAATTGGGTAAACATGTTTGAAGTGCATGTTTGTGTTCTGTGGTATTAGGTGTACATATACTGTGAATATGAAGCTGGAGAACATTTCATAAATACAGTATGCAAGGGACTTGAATATTATGAATAAATGCTTATTAGTATATGTCACTAGTTTTAAGGAACTTTGTTTTTCAGAGGTTTGTAACAAGAGGTTGAAGGTGAAGAGTAATTATGACGCTGTCAGGTAGACAAAGAAAAGTGCTGCCTATCAGTTAGTAATGGAAAATTCTGAGCTTGCAGACTGAAGCGTTTGTTGGCAAAAAGCTGCTTCAGTCCTAACTATACATATTACATGTTTCCTTATAAATGAAAAGTTAATAGCCTTAAATACTGTAGGTCTCATCTGTATTTTGATCAGCTCTGCAACTGTTCTATTGCTCAAGACCGTTTTTTCTCTCTTTTGCCCCTTCCCAACTTTTATTAATCTAATTAATTTTTTCAATTTAAGCGCCTGAACTTCAGTCATAGACTGTAACAGTCAACTGCATATATTCTGTCTATTAAAATGAGTTTGTGGGAAGGTTTTTCCACCTTACTCCTATCATGGACTGTATCAAAATTTCATTGTTTTTGTTACTGGAAATATTATTTTTTCAGCCTTAATTTCTTTGTAGCATGTATCCATTTGTTACTTGTGCTTTTCTTTCTTATGGTGTTTATCCCTGCTGAAATTATGAATATACTCATTCTTTCTTAGCCTTTATTTTGTCACACTAAAGAAAAAAGTATTTTTTTCCAGCATTACTTCAGAATATATATGTACAGTACACTCATCATTACTTCTTTCCCCTCAAACAGTAGCTTGAAAAGGTACAATCTGAATTTTAACTGTCTTGCAGTGGTGCTGAGTTTATAGTTGCCTCCCTCATTTTAGCAGTACTCCTGTTCCCATTTGTTTGGATAGCTGTTGTCCTTTTACAGCCTCAAAACAGTGTAGTGTTTAGTTAATCTGTCATCAGTTAATTGTTTCAGTCATTTCCAACTAGTAAATTTCCAGATTTTTCATACAAATTATTTTTAGTTCCTGCCTACTTGGCTTTCCACTTCATTGTTCTCATCCCACTCCTGTTAAACCCATCATCAGAAAGGCAGTCGGTTTCTCCCTGTATTTTAAGCTTTTTTTTTTTTTATTAAGAATGTCTCTGAAATTTGTCTCAGAATTCTTTTGAGCTTCTAATGTAGATGTGCAATAAAAAGAATTCAGTAACCACGTTTGCAGTAATATTTTATTTTGCACATGAAAAAGTGTCTGGGCCAAAACCCGGGATTTAAGATCTGATACAGGTTTAAGATGGCTTTTGGAGGTTAGATTTCTATATTAAAGCCAGTGCCTACGTCTCTGAAAACTTGATCAAAAGTAATATAAGCTTGTATTTTTTTAGGACTTGTATTTTATAATATTCCAGGATTTCATAATTAAATTAGAAAATCATGTTCTTTCTTTCCTTTTTTTTTCTTAAAGTTGAACCTATAGTGGTTGATTTAGCTATGACAATTAGTATTTGATGAATCATCTCTAATTTTATACTCTATGTTTTGTCTTTCTGTTTATAACTATAAAACCACTCAAAATGTGTGGTGGTTTTCACTTAGTTGGTTTAAGAAAAGTATCAGCAGAAGAATTATTTGGGTTATTTGTTCTCTGACAGTTGCACAACTTCTTTCTTTCTTTCTTTCTTTTTTCATACCTGCTGTTTGAGAATGTTTTTTAGAATTGCTGTGGCTTTTATGTCTACAAAGAAAAGCTTAGTGTCTTGCGAATTTAACTGCACATTTTCCAATGTATTAGGGATGTGGGCTTTTCAAGCTGGTTTTGTATTTTTAAGTATTTTTACTGTAAGCAGATGATCAGGGTATAGGAGAAGAATATTTTCAGGGTTTCTCCCATTTCTTTCTTTAAATTTAAGAGCTCCTTTACATTTAGAAGACCCAAAAGACCCTACAGAATAAAGTGGAAATTATTAAACATAAACTGCAACAGAAAAACTTTGGGTTTAGGTAATTAAATACCTGTCTTGATTGGAGAAAAACAAAACAAAACACATTTTTAGCAACTGAGTAAATGAAATTGGATTCCCAAATACATATTGTTTCCTAGGGAGGGTTGTTTCACATTGCTCGCCTCTTTAATTTGTGAAGCAACATCTCAACTTTCAGACCAGCGTAAGTGCCTGCAAATAGTAATGTTTTGCTGGCTTTGGAGTGGAAGATTAGTGCAGTTCTATGGTGTGAAAGTCTAGTTTCCATTTTTTATAGGAATCACTTGTCTGACTTAATTACACTGAAAGGTTAACAGAAGTTCATGATTCTTTTAGGTGGTTCTTTTATGGCTCAGCTTTAAACCAAACTATCTCTTAAGGGAAAGTTTCTGATTTTATTCAATGCCAGCATAAATTGGATGGTCTGAGAACCTGAGATGTCTAATCCTGAAATTCACTGCAGAATTTGAGGCTGTGAATTCATATGAGCTACACTGAGCAAAGAAAAAACATTGTTTTCCTGTAAGCTGTTTTCCATCTCCAGTTCTCTCATGCAGTACATCCTTTATCCTATGGGCTGATCTCAAAATTCTGTCCTGGTCCCTTGTGTCAGAGAGAGTGATGAAAGTGTTACCTCCTGCTGGCCCTTTCCTTGTATCATTTGCCCTCAGGAGGATTTCGGAGGCATGTGCTTTATAAATGGCATCTTCTATCTTCTTTTGAAAATTGTTAATACACTTTTAAAAGGAACAGACTTAACACATTTACAGCACAGTGCAAACTATAAACTTGATTTATATGGAAGTACATATTTTACTGGAGAAGGTAGTGTACCCTAGTTGCCTATAATCTACTGTAAATTTACAGGGTTTTTTTAATACTACAAACTAAACTAGAATTGTGATTTTCTGAAAATTGAGTATTTTGGCTGAGTTGTGTGTGACCTCCTTTCATCTGTAAATACATCAGTATTTACATTGCTTCACAGTTACCGCTGATTAAGGATTTCTATTTTAGGCTGTCATTTTTTTTTTTTACTGTAATGTATGTTTCTGAAATACTGCAGCAAAGGCTGGAGATATCTTTATGCCTTTCAAACAGCATTCTTTTCTGTTGAAACCTTTGAAGGAAAAAAAAAACCACAAGTAAAACTGTTATAGAATTTAAAGCCTGCAAGTGTGATTTGTATATGCTATGACTTTTCCATTATTTACTAACTTGAGATGCTATAAATCTTATCCTTGGAATCAAAATATTCTGCTCAGAGGCTGCAGCAGTAGCAGCGCTTAGGCGGCAAGTAGGGAGTTCAGCTGACAAGATCCTGGCTTGTGTTTCTCTAGCACAAACACAGAAAATGGATACATAGACTAATTCTGGCAGGAGCAGTAAGAGCTTGCAAAGGAAGAGAAGTTCTGTGCAGGTTGGAGAGCTGTGCAACTGATCTAAACACTGCTTGTCTGAGTCACCGAACAGGCTGGGTTAAAATCCCTCAAAATGTAAATAAGATTTATCAGTTTCAGCAAGCAAACCTGCAGAATATGATAAATGTCTACAAAAGACATTTTAAAAGATAGCTAGAAAGCTTTCTTGGCCTGAAATTCAACCAGCTTTGAACTTATCTATGTACTGTTTAATTAATGTCTTTGTGGAGCAACATTAAAATAATACTGGGCTCTAATCCTCTAAGAAGTAAGGCTGTCTCGAACTACAGCTGAATTACATGCTGCATAAATTAAAATTTGCAGTGCACAGTATCTTTCTGGAGCTTTATTAAGTGGTGTGATTATGCAAAAATAGAAAAGTATGAAAATAGACATTTCCATATAATCATTACTGTGCTGTTATCTTTCATTTTTTTGAACATTTAAGTCCATTTCTGCATAGAATTAGCATGTTTGCGTTCAATTATTTAATCTATTACTGTTAAGAAGAGTATGCTCCACAGTTTGTGTTGTACATCTGGACTTTTTTTTTCTAAATTCAATGTGCTTAATAGAGGGAAAAAAGTCATTTATTTCAACATGTCATTAATTTTCTCAATTTACTCTGCTTCTGGGTCAATAGAATAGGGTTTTCAATGTAGTGTAAACTAATTTCAGTCAGAAGAAAGTGGTATTAACACAAATGATGTGTTTTTAAATAAGAAATATTACCAAATACTCAACATATTTAGTCTGCACAGGACTGGGCTTTGAATAAATCTGGAATATAGCTGGCATATTAACAATGCTCATTGAGCAGAAAGAGGGCAAGGCTGCCCTTCAGAGATGGGGGTTAATTTAAACTGCCTCATGGTCTTCAGTTTGGCAGCTCCATTTGCCTGATGGAAGCACAGAGGTGAGCTATCACCTTGTCCCCTGCCCTGTCCCTGCCCCAGCAGAGATGGGTTCAGGGTGGGCTGACTCACGCTGCTGCACCGCTCGCACCGCTCCCAGCAAAGCAGGCAGCCAGAGCGAAGGGCTGCTGAGGGTCTCTGCAGCACCTGTGCTGCCATGCCAGTCGTCTGTAGCAAAGCATCAGCACGTGATTAAAAAACCCATGCAAATCTGCTTGGTTGCTATGAAATCAATAGGGTTAGGGATTCGCCTCCCCAGGAGGGCTCCTTTTATTTGATGGTAAGCAATATAAACTGACTCCAGGGTATTAAACTGAGATTATCCTCCTTCTTCATTTAACTGTTATGGGAAAGTTGACTTCAGTCCCAGTGAGCCCAGGTATCTAGGGACTTCCATGCAGGAGACAAGGACATTGATTACTGCTCTCGACCACAGAGGTCCACTTCTCATGACCTCTGTGCTCCTCTTGCCAAGGACTCAGGCTGGGAGGGCAGCTGCTAAGATGTAAGCAGGGAAACCATCAATTGCCTGCAAAATCTGCAAGCATTGCTGGAAGCCCAGGTTCTTCCATACTGCACAGGAGGGATGATGAACATGGGGAAGGATCTTTCTGTATATAGATCTAAAATGGAATAATTGGAGAATAGTACTTATTTACTCTGTTTCAAAAAAAGGAAAAAAAAAAGTGTTCACAGAGGCCGGTATCAGGCAGTGGAAGATACTTTGTTGTTATTTTTGATATTTTGCTGGCTATTTTTGGGAAGTATGAACTAGAAGTTTTGGTTATCTGTGAATATAGTGGTAGGAAGACATGAGTCTTTGCATCTGTTTTTAAGAGTCCAGCTGTGCACGCACTGACACTGTGATTCATATGCTGACCTTAATTCATATTACAGTGCCCCTTGACAGTGTGCCAGCTGTGAACATGCACATGAAGTATAACAGGATCTGTCCTTGTGTGCTGTCATGAAAATACAAAGCTTGTCAGCCTTCTTTTAGTTACCTTTGCCTTGTCAGATACTGTAAACAAGGATATTCAATGTCATGAAGTATATAGAAGATACTGATGCTATCTGTCAGCAAGATCTAATTGGTTCGTGTTGGATTGGAATACTAATTTAATATAATGCAACCAATTGGAGAGTGAGGGAGAGTTTGTTATCTTTTTTAAACTAGACCTCACAGACAGCTCCACTTTATACACATGAAATGGTAGTTATCTTTTTATTAGATGGAAATAAGATTAGAAATTGTTCGAATCGAGCATTGCCAAAGTTTTCACCTCCTTGGTTTACCATTGGTATTCAATCTAAGAACTGAGGGAGCCCTGTTTTTAAGTTGTTTAAAAAACTGATTTAGTGAAAAATTCCAGAAGAAAATACTCCATAGCCAAACTAAATCAGCAGATAACTTAGTTTGCACCTGTTTGATTTTAATGAAAGGTAAAGACACAGTTTTTTTAGGGAAATGGCCTAGTTGGAGAAAACGGTTTTGTACCTTTGAATGGAATGTTTTATGAACTGGAAAAAAAAGGAGGGGAGTAATATTGCAAACAACTGCAATATCCTGCTCCTGCACCTTTCTGCACCACAGTTTGGTGTAGAGACAGTGTCCAGTCCAGCTTTCAGCTCAAAATGGCTAGAATAAGCTTCTTGTTTTGGCTGCATATCCTGCCCTGTAGCACTCCAGTAACTTTACCTCAGGGGTAGCCCAGCTGTAAGAGTGTACCTTCAAGATGGCACACACTCCCACCCCAAAGCCAGAGTATGCAACTTTATAAAAATACTGCTTTTAATTTTGTTGAGAGATGGCTGCCAGTTTATGTTGTACAAAGTAGGGATTTCTACATGAGAAGGCTGCACAGTAGCATCCATTGTGCTGGTGTTTTTGTTTCATTAAGAAGTACCATTTTTTTATGTATGGACATAGGCTTGTGAGGAAGATGGAGGAGGAAGAAGAGGTCCTCTGCTTCTCAGAGGGTAGTGTTGAATTCTCAGTGTTGTGTCATCTCATACGAAAATGACCTAAAAGCTCTTCCTCTATTGCAAGGATGTGCATCAATCCCTCAGTTCTGCTTCTGTGCTTAGTTGAGCTGTAGCTGGCACCTAGGAACTCTGCTAGTGTTTAACTGTTGCGTTGCATTGAGACTGAAAATATATATAGGAAAATCCAATCATTAACCTTATATTTCTTTTTTTGGCCTAGTAAGTACTGAATTCCAAGGTTGTCATAGCTATCTTTCCCTGACATTACTTCATATGATTGTGACGTTTTACATTAGTTATGGTCTGTGGATTGATAGGAACAATGTTACTGTCACCAAAGGCTCAGCCCTAAAAGTAGGTGGACATATGGTAAAAGGAAGACAAAGGCAAAGCACAGGCAGATCAGGTAAACTCTTGTTGCCTGGGATATCTGAATAAGGAGGTCAGAAAGAGCAGTCAAAAGGAATCATCTATGTTCAAAGAGACAGGTGAGACCAGCTCATAAAAAGAATGTGGTATCTGGTATTTAATCACCAGTTCCTACTCCCAGATGAAATGTTAGCTGCAGTTTTCCACTACATGGAAGTTACTTGTTTGAAGGATCAGTCCCTCATTGTTGAAAAGGGGATAGAAACTTAGGCTTTCAGCCATTGCAGAACCAAACCAAAACAGAACCAAAAATAGATGAGACCTGATACGTTCTCTAAATATTGAGATCTCTTTCACTGAAGATGCATGTTGACTGGCTGAGTGAATACCATACAATTTTTTCCTAAGTAATATAACTCCCTCCTTAGATAGAAATTATCTGTTTTTCAGACAGATAAATATCCCTGTTGTTTTGTTTCCCAAGGACTAGAACAGAAAGGTTGGTAACTTCAAGCATTGTGTAGTCCACCTGATAATTTTCGTATTACATGCACTTAGAGAATTTTTTTCAGCAGCTTAATGAAACAGAATGATTGCACCAGTGCTTACTTTGTAGTTTCAGTGAAGCATGTACAAGAAGAATCAGGCAGATTGGTATAGTCTTGCTATTAGCAATTTTATCTGATAGATGGATTTTTAACTATAATACTGTGTTGTTTTGTTTTGCTTTTTAAATCCATGATTGTTTATTACAAATGTTTCAAGAAACAGTCTTGGGTTTAAGGGAATGAGCCTTGAATATATTAACATTGCTTGTTTTACAAGTTTAAGCCTTATTGGTTATGCACACAATATAGAGCATTTGGACCCACCACTGAGAGGCTTATAAATGTTTCACGTATGGTACCATGAGACCTTGTGTATGAGTTCAGATAGCTTAGAGGTTGCTCTATTTCACACAGCCTTCTTGGAAGAATGTATTAGGTCAGTGAGTATCAACATTTCATACTGTGCTTTGTCCTTCCATCCTTCTGACTCATCTATTGTTAGAGGAGAACTTAGATTGGCCTGGGTCTAGGGTTTCCCTTGTGTAAGCAGGGAGAATAATTAAACAAGCTCAGTTAATTAGTATTTGTGAGTTATTCAGACCTTACAATGATAAGGTCCGTAAAAATGCCAAGATATAAAATAAAAATGATTTACTTGAAAGCCATAATCCTCTCTGTCCTTCGTCAACATTTGTCCTGTGTAGACTGTTATGGTTTCATAGCAATATAATATCTTTCTGCAGCATTTCACTTTTGAAGAATTCAGAATACTTTATAATGAATGAACAAATTTTCACAATGCCTTTTGAGGTTGGTATATGTTTTTTCAGTATTATAACACTTTGAGAGCTTAAACTGCAATATATGCAAGCAAATTGTCGATGGGAGCTATGTGCAGAGCTAAAAAACACAACACATGCCTGTTTAAGATATTGCCCTCTGATTTTACTCTGACTTATAAGGAGAGAAACTAATGGCTTCAGATGGATGCACTTCTAGCAAAAAAAAAAAAAGTATAAGGAGCACTGGAGCATGGGGAATGCATGCGCAGTTAGAAGTTCACCTGGAATTTGTGGCTGGACTTATTTTGCCTTACTTAAAAGGATAGCCTGAAGGTCTATGGTGCTAGTGATAGTGTCTCATGCTGGAATGTTTGTTCATCATTCACATTCATAGGTTCTGTAGAATGGTTCAGATATGTCTTACTGGAAGTCAGACTGATGCTGGCAGAGATGCCACCAGTCCTACAAGACTTACTATATGCCTTTCTCAGGTATGCTGTTCTTGATTCACCTGTACTCTGTACAACCCTTGAGACCTCATACAGCTCTCAGGAGAGCTGATTACTGCTGCAGCTCGGCATCCTCTTGACTATTACAACCTTAGTATAAACCAGACATGAAAAAGAAAAGGGCAAGACGTGGAGGAATCAAACCCACCAGCTAGCTATCTGTGCTGCTGTCTGCCCAATTTATCTCATGGGTCATGCTGATCTCTCAAGAGTCTGGCACAGAACTGTAAAACTTTGTGTTATGGGCTATCCATATTGCTGGTAAACCTTGTGGGATCAGACATGAGATAACCACCCATTGACTGATAATTTTCAAATGTGAAAGATAACCTCTGTGGCTCTTTGTGATGAATTGCCCTTGACATGAGGGTAGTTGCACATTTGTTTCTAGTTCTGAATCAGCCCGGAAGCAGAAAGGAATTGTGCTCTGGAAACTAGCCATAACCAGGCTCGTGCCAGTCTGTGGCACAGCGGTTCTGCAGTGAGTCTGCATGGCTATTATTGTCATTACAGCTCATCCTCTACATAACGCTTCTCCCCTGGTTGGTGTCTCAGGAATTACGACAGCCTTGCTGGAGGCATTGCAGAGACAGCCTTGATGATCCCATGTCCACTCCATGACCTTATTGATCACTGACAGTGTCTTCTAGCTGCCTGAGGTTTTTACGTCCCAGAATTCTTTTTTTTCTCCAGGGACATAGATGAAATGAACATAATTACGTGAGGATACCTACCTGCTTTGCTTATGTTTACCTGACAAAATTCTGATGGATTATGGTATTCACAAGACCTTGAGCTACATCCTCAGCTTTTACTGGGTGTCCAGAGATGGAGCCTCTGGCAGCTGAAGGTTTGCTTTGCAAAGAAACTGTTCAGCCCATCCTGCCCTGAGAAGGTACCTGCCTTTTTATTGCAGTTAACTAAAGGGACTTTTTCCGAGGACCTTCCAAGCAAATGCTTCCACTTCTTTTCCACTGCTGCTGCTTTGACTGTTTTAGCTACTGCCAGTATAAGGAGCTTCCTTAGTCCCTGTTTGAGTTCTTTCCCCATCCCATAGGCCACGGATAGGCCAGCTTGTTAAGGTGCCCTGTTGGCAATAAGAGGACAGATAAAAATCACCACGGCCCAGATAGGATGTGGATATAGAGACTGTGAAGCTGCCTTCTGTGCTCAGCCACCCATGTTGGTTTACTGCAGGTGCTGGAGTAATTGCAGCTGCTCATTAGAAGGACAGTGCTGTTACTCTAATCGTGATCTGCCTCAGTGTTATCCCTACAGTAATGTTTTCTATGGCCTGATCAAAGTATTCCTAGTCTTCTTCAGATCAGGCAGGTTCTGCATGTTTTTGGTGGCAGCACGTCCCGGATGGTCTTCCAGTGTGGAGACAGCAAGGGCAGCATGCTCTGTGCTAATCATGGTCATCCATTAGAAAAAACTGCCTGCAGAAAACCTGGTCCAGGGTTGGCTTTCCTTGCTGTGTTTGCTTTGATTGACTGGGAGGTTCTGTCATGCTTACATTCAAATTTTTGCTGATAAATGCAGCTTGCCTGGACTGACCAAAAACTGTTAGTGCTGTGGTGGAGACCATATGGGGTGATTGGATGGTGTTCTCTTCAGGGCAGGAAGGATGTGTTAGTTGGAGACAAGGCTGAATCTTAGAGGTGATCATACTCTCGCAGATGTTCTGCAGCTAGGCAGTATGCACAGCTGGAGATTTGCTCTTGTGGTTGCATCTGAAGATACTCCTAGAGAGTAGTGTATAGGTAGACCATAGAGCTAAGTATGTATTAAATGGAGGGCTGAACAAAGAAAGAAGTGGATATTAATGCATAAGGATGGAGACAAAGAACAAGAGGAAGATGATGCCATTGCATAAAAAGCTTTTCCAAATCACTGGTTTTTTTTCTATGGCCCTCAAGAGTTAAAGGATACCATAATTCATGTATAATACATTCTGCTTTACAGCTGAATGCTTAGTAGTTTTATGAGATAGCCAGTTACATTGTGTTACATTTTTAGAGTTGGATGGGATTACATAGGAATCACTAATAATTCCTTTATTAAATTAGTATCAGGATGCATGTGATATCTATGTCTGTAGATGTTCATGCTTTTGAATGTCACAGGAAGTACCTTGGTCTGTAGAGTAATGATGTAAAATTAGTTTGTGCACTGTGTATCTGCCAAGAAACTGCGTCCATGCCGAATTTGGGTTTATTTTTTTTTGTGGTTTAGAGACGTATCTATTATCTCCTGGAAGTAGCGTCTATGCTGGAAAAAGGCATAAAAGGTTCCAGAGCTTGAAATGGCATACTGTATTTGGGACCTTTGTTTCCAGAAGCAAATCAGAGAAATATTTTTTCTTGACACTGAATTTGGGATTAGACTTTAGGCCTAGTGAATGCTGCCTTTATTTCTTCTTGGATCAGTGTTAATATGTAATGTCTTCTCACAGTTTATTTCCATGGTATTCACTAGGATAATTTGGATCACAGTCCCAGAAACACCTCTCTGTTAGATGGCAGGTACTTGGTATGTTTGCAGTATTGTAATAGCACATGAAGTTTTGAATAATCAGTTAATCTTCTGAATGTAAGATTCAGAAATGCTATTTTTTCTCCCTTAAGAACGTTTTATTAGCTCCTATTTCTCTTTCAAACTGGGTTGTTTTTAAAACTAAAATTAGAATATGTGGTGAAGCAAAGTGCATTTATTTCCACTTAGTTGGAAAATTTAGTTTTAAAGCATAATTAATATATTGCCAATATTTTAATATATTTTTTTTTTGCTTTTCATTAATCTCTAAAGAGTTTCTGATAGATATATCTGGATGTGGTTTTCTAAATAGAATCTTGGCAGACTTCCACTGAAAGCTAGTTTTTACTGCTATTCATTAGCTGACTTATCAAAATAGTGTAATCAATGCCTGTCATAACATAAATGCATGACCCTTTTGAGTAGCCCAAGTAGCTGTTTGCTTCTCTCTGAATGGAGTGTGAATTCCTAAGGGAAACAGAAGGTCAAATTAACACTGGCAAACTTAGCTCCTATCAGTTTGTCTGTATGGTTTAGAAATACAGAATATTTTAGAGGCTCGTTTTCCTTAATATTTCTGTAAGGCAGCTGGGGACGTACCTTTTTTTTTTATTTTTTTTTTTTTGCTGTTAATGTATTACTGAAAATTACTAGATTCTGCTGAGACAAAAATACAGCATGGCTTGTGAACACGCAGCAATCAATGCATGTTATTGAATGAGATGTTTGACTTCTGTTACAGAAATTTGAAATAATCTTCTTAAGTACCATATGTGCCGGGAAAAAATGAAAGGAGTTGCAGTTCTGCAAAGAATCCTCTAACTTTAAAACAATGAGCAGGATGCTGAGTGTTTATTAAATAAGCTCCTTAAAAACCTAAAAGGATGATTGATTTATTGTTTTGATTTGAACTGTAGGATGGCAGGGAAATGGACTGTATTCTTCATAAGGTTTTTGTATCTGATCTGTGATTTCTGTGCTCTGTTTTATGTTTGACAAGATTGATTGAGATTTTTTTCTGCTTACTTTTGAATTTTTGGGGGTAATTTGCATAAAATAGGATTTATTTTAGTTTTTTAAATAAAACTGCTTAATAAAACAATACCTTTAGTTAATGTATTTATGTAACATTTTCACATTAAATTGAATGTAGGAAGTTAATTTCGCCATTATTTTGCTAGTTTGAGTGCGTTTGTCTTAGATTTGATGCACGTAAATTGATGTTTGTAAAGTTACATGTTTTTGATACGTATTTTCTCACATTAACTCTGAAGTGACTAGTAGTGTAACATCAGTAATTTTAGTTTAGCCTAGGTATTGGAAATTTTCTTTTGGTTATATGTGTCATATGATGTCATAATAAGTGTTCCTCTTTCTATGTGAAAAAGTCAACTCTTGAGCTGTAAAGCTGTTTTGTGAGAACTGCTTCTCATACTACTATGTCTGACGGGACTCTCAGGGGCATTTTAAAGCATGAGGTACTTAATATATCTCTAGAGCATTTTGGTGGTGAAGACTGATACTAAACTGTTTTAAATAAAATGCCACATGCTTGCTAATCATTCATTGCCAGTTGAATGTTACGGTAGATTATGGAAAGAGTGTTACTTCTCTGATATTTTTCATTCATAGACTGGTTAGTGAATAATGTTACACTACTACTACAGGAATTAAATATTGTAGTTTTAGCAGCAATACCTATATACAGAGACATTTCAGCATTTTAATGATCTTGGCTTGCTTGCTTTTTTTTTTTTTTCTAGCTTACTGAAAAACAGTCAAAATGGATTACCCTGTGTGTTTTCCAGATGTTTTAAACATGAAAAAAAATGCACTCAAAAGAGTTGGAAATTGTATTTAATGTATATTTGCTTTTAGTGCATATCTAAAGCCAAAACAGAATAGCAGATTTTTAGTTCTATTTAAAATATTCCAGAAATGTTAATCAATAGCAGAAACTACAAAACATGGAAAACATAATTCTATTTTTCCATGGTATTATTCTATTTCTTTTTTTTTTTTTTTTTGTAGGAAGACATAAATTTGTATCTGACATACCAGAAACCAATATATATTAGTAAAAAGAAGGCAAAGTGTGTGTCAGCGGCATGGAACACACCCACAGACGCACACCCAAGGAGCTAAAAGTGAATGAATTAAGACAGTGAATTTTCACTTGATAAAAGAATAAGGTTTCTGTAGAAACTGTCATTTGGATGTAACATTTGTTCTTTTACTCTTTTTCTTTATATAACTATGTGTTTTTTAAACTACTGAAAAACATGCTGTCTTGTTTAATTCTTTCTTTCTTTTGCTCTCATTGCCATAATCAGAGCAAAATGACTTTCTCTTTATAGAGCTTGACAATTCTGAATCAGACTTACTACCTCTTTTTCTCAGCCTATCATCTCTATAATGGGACAAGGCAGTTGGCTTTAACAAATTCTTATTTTATTGCTTGTCTTATCTTTTTTTGTTGTTATGCACAGTGACATAAAATAGTTGATCAAGTTGTGTTGAATAACATCACAAAATTGAAAGTTAGTGGCTTTCACAGTGTGAAACCAATAAAGAGCTGCAATATTTCTGTTCACATGACTGCACTAATACTGAGTTTTTGGGAACGCTCTAATATATCTATTAGTATGCTCCATTTGGAGTAGGAACTTGTTATTGGGCTGTGTGATATCTACCATTAAAGTTTCAGTGTGATATAAGAGCATGATTATCTCATTTATCTGAATTGCATAGGCATTACATTACCAAAATAAACCATACATTTATAAAGTCAGAATACATTCCTGAGGGTTTGTCAGAATATTCAATAACTTATTATATCTGTGCTTTGCTAACACAGAGTTTGACATGCACATAAAATAATTCTTATATTGCTAGTACAAGAGCAGTTCATGTTAATAAAGGAAATCATAAGAATTCATCGAAGATAGAGACAATACTGGAAGTTTAAGAAAGTTCTCCATAAGTTCAGGGTTCTCTCTCTAAACATCCCTCTAAATGTATGATTTGAGTTTTAATTTTCACTGATCTTTTTATGCAGCATAGTATCTATTTCAGAAGAAGCTGATATATCTGGAAGGTTCTGTTCCCAGTTTGAGACTGGAAAATTCATTGTGTCTTGAAATTTTATTGAAGGAATTGGAATTTAGTAAAGCAAACAAGACTGCCTGGAAAAATACTATTAAAAACCAGAAAACCCTTTACATTAATTTCTTTGTTTGGTTAGTAAGTAGAGAAATTCAATATATATATTTTTTTTTTTATTGGGACACATTCTCTCCATGGTAAGTGTCCCTTTTAGAAGTCATTGGTTTGTTGCATAGAAATAAAAAGAAAAATTGCATATCACTTTTTTTTACATGAAAATAACTGTTTGCATTTCCCACCTTACTCAGCAAAAATAGACAAGTAAAAATACAAGCGGTAGTTGGAGGCATTAATCAGATACCACTGAAGTTTCCTGACTCCAAACTTTGTCTGCTGCTTATGCCAAGGATCTAAAAAAGTCTAGAAGAGTTTCCCAGATACATTTTTCTACTGATTTTGCTCTTTTTTTTTCTCTTTTTTTGCCAAAATACATTTCACAAAGGACACAAGAAGCAGCGAATTTATCTTTTTACAAATTTGACAGCTTTTAGCTTTGGATAAAAATCTCTAACAAAGACTTCATTTGAGAGTGGTGTTAGGTCCTATTTTTTGATGGGAATTGCAGTTTCTACGGCCTTGAACATTTAGGTTCAATAAAGAAATATCCTAGAGCTTCTGTTGTAGTTTTCAGGTAAGAAATGTGTATGAACCTTTACCGGTGTATCTTCTCAAGTTTGAAGACATGCAGATCCGGTGCTTCTGTTACACCTCCTATCTCTGCCAGTGTGAGCAGGAGTGAAATTTTTCCCTTTGTTTCATTCTTGGTTTTCTTTGCCATTTTGAAATCCATCTCTGGAACTGAAACCCGAAAGTTTTGGATGTGTGCTAGTGGCATTTCTGTGTAAGAACTGGAGTTACTTATAGATGAAGAAGATTCAAGAGGGAAAAAGGAGTGGTAGAAGTCATGTTAAGGTATTTGGGGATCTCCTCCATCCTTCCAGCAACAATTAATGTCTCTAGAAGTGAAATGTTCTCTTACTTTCATGGAAGTGAAAAGATTTACGTGAGAGATGCAGAGTTAGATGCACTACATATAATGGGGAGTCTGATAGCAAATTAGGATCTGGGTAGTAGTACCTCATCTGAACGTTTGGTACTCCTCATTCACAGCTGGAAAGAGAATGAAGATTTCAGGCATAATATCTAGGGTTCTGGTTTGTGGAACCTTTGCTCTTAGCTTTACTCTTTCACTACTCTTCTGTAGGGGTTGCCATTCTGCTGACAGAGTAAGACATCTTAAATGTTGACATGTGGCTGTCTGTATGTTTGTGGAACTTGAATGGAACAAACTTGAATTCGGTCACCTTAATCCATAGAGGGAATCCTACTCTGAATATCAGGTATGTTTTCAGTGCTGGCAAGTTGTAGAAAATCTGGTAACAGCAAGAAGGCAAATCAGAAAGAGAAAGAACAAGCTCCCCTTTAGACACTTCATCTACAGAGAAGGTTTCAGCTAGTTTATGCAAGCAAGATTTACCAGGATTTCTATAGAGTTGGTGATAAAAGTGACTTAAGTGGATGTGTAGATTCCTCAGGTCTCAGCAGTGGTGACCAAAAGAGAATACTAGGCATAAGGCTGTATGTCAGGCACCTCTCTTTTTCTAATGCCTGCACTGGAGTACTTATCTGAAGTATATAAGCAGACCTTCATATAGCTTCTGGAGGAAGGGTTCTGTCTCTCTGCACACTAGCTTAGAGCAACTTGCTATTCATACTTCTGAGCCTGAGAAGATTTGAATCCCCACTGTGAAGGAGTGACTAAACTCCTCATACCTATCAAAGCTGAACCCCAGTGGAACCAGGGATTCAGGCATTTTTGAAACAGAAGAAGGCTGTATAAGGGTCACTAGGTCTGAGCCTAGTAATTCAAACAGGCTTTTGAAGAGACTGAGATGAATTTTGCTCCCTGATTCTTCAGTGTTGATGTGCAACACATCAATCATTGCATAAAATACAGCAGTTGTCCAGGGTTTAGTTCTGGTGAGAGAATTATTATCTATGGCTAAATGAGACACATGTAGACTACGTATCATTGTGTATCTGCCTTTTGATTAGTGCTTTCAATTAATAGTTTTAGTTAATGGAAATCTTAATGTTTACATTCCAAAGTTTATACTTATTGAGTAATAATGTCTTTCTTTGGTAAAACAAACACAGTATGTATATTAGATAGCATGAAAATAAAACTGTTGTGATAGAAACTTTTATAACTACTTCAGTGAGAGACAAGTAATTAAATTAGCTTGTCCAGAGGATTAATACTTAAAGCTATTAAAAAGCAGCACAGAAGAAAAGTTTGTATACTCTACTGAATTATAAAAACACCTTTTGGCTAAACTGAGTACAACCTACTGGAATTGACAACTCAGTTGTTTTCCTGGTAGTGTCATGCTGCACATTGCTCATATGTAAACATGTAATTTCCCTCTTTCATCCATAACAGTCCTTTAATTTTTTATATACTTCAAGAACCAAGTGTCTAACAGCAATGCTAGTTTTTCTTTATTTATGTGTACTCATATCTTTAGCCTATACAAGCCAATAAAACATATGCAGTTTTTTCTGTCACTTTTCATTGCTAAGTTCTAGATTAGAATTACCTACATATGGTAGTTCTGTACAGATATGGTCAATGTATTAACAGTACATTCTGCACAATAGATCCTGGTTTTAGGGACATGACTGTATCTAGTGCTTTCTTATGGATATAAGGTCTAGGTAATTTCACCAGAAATCTGAGGATTTTTTGCCAGTCCTTCTCCCTCACTGTCAAATGCAGAACATTACTCCCTGAGGGCTGAATGAAAATTACTTCTGTGCTTATGGTAAGTTAATGTTTTGCTGAGAGCACAGATTCATTAAAAGGTTTCCTAAACTAATTTTGTTATATTTGGTACTGTTTGCATAGTCTTGTAAGTTTGTTACTACTGCTGATGTAATTCTGACTTAGGGTTTCCATTTCATTTTCATCCAGGCAGTAAATAAATATTTCCTACGTTAATTATAAATGTTAATTATTTCATCTGAGACTTTTTGCTGTTGTACCAAAATGAAATACATGGCATATTACACTCAAAATATTACAGGCAAAAGGGAGCATAGCATACAAGAATTTACTATGGATCTATTTAAAATCTTACAAATATAATCAAAAGACAAGCAGCAGGGTCAAAAAAAATGAATCTAAATTAATAGAGAAAAATATTTTAATAAGAATGCTTTAAAAATTATTATACAGAAATAGTTGCTAGTTCCTGCCTTATTCTCAGGTGCTGTGCTCACCTTTCCAGCATCCCTCTGGGTCGATAGCATCACTTTTCCCCAGGCAGAGAGGTGGTAGGAGGGATCACGAGGAGACCACAGGGTGGTTGTCTTTCCCGGGAGGATTTCAGTATTGGTTGAACTCCTTCCTCTTCAGCAGCAGTCTGCTTCTGGTTATTTCAGTTTAATTCCCAAGCTGCTGTATTCTGGCTGCTCCCAGCTGTGTGATCATGGCCCCACAGCCTCCCCAGGCTCAGCCTCCCGAGGGGCTCTTGTTTCATAAACAAAAACTGTGTTTCCAGACCCTTTCCATGGAGACACTGGCACAGCTCAAGCTCAGACAGGGGAGGCGACAGGCACTTGGCCCTGCAGCAGTTGCTGAACCCAGCTCAGCCCAGCTCCGGCCATGGTGAACCCAGGCCAGCCCTGAGACCTGCGCTCTCAGCTCAGGGCAGAGTGTGTGACACTACTAGGAACAGCAAAAATCACATTCACTGGGCTGCAGTAAGCAAAAGCTGCAAGTAAGTACTTACATCCAATTACTTTTATCCAGGAAGAGACGTTGAATTCAATAGTCGACTTTTTGAAGGTTTTGAAGACTTGGAATTTTGACAGGGGTGGTTTCTCTTTGAGTTATGAGAGCATCCCTGAAAATCAAGCTACTCTCTTTCAGCATCTTTCTTTAAAACAATACACAAATATATGCAAAGTTAATAGATAATTTGGTTCATAATAATTAATCTTACCTCTCCCTGGTGGTCCTGTCTTGTGATCATGCTTAATTTTTACTTTTTAGTGAGTCTCCGTTTTTTTTCCTTTAATAGTGTATGGTGTCCTCGCAGGTTAGCTAGCTTATTTGACAAGAGTTTAATAAAAAGGACAGTGATGTGAACAGTAGGCCAGAAGGTGAAATTTCAGCAAGGTGTCACAAGTTAAAATTGTAATGGAGGAATGCGTGACATCCTTTTGTGTGGGAATTTCTCAAAACTGATTTCTAATAAGAGTAATCAGAGAGGCTATTTGACAAGATTCTGCCTTTCCTACTATTAAGAGGCATCCCATGTCTTAAATCCTTCTTCATAAACATGACATGTTATGATTCACAACAGTGAATGGCAAAGTGGCGTGGCACATGTCTGTTCCTGGGGCACTTGGACTCCATTTGAGTGACAGGTCTGTGTCAAATTTTTTGGCTCCCCATTAGTGATGAGACTGATGTACAGAACAAGGAACTGTGTTCTTTCGAAAGAGAGAGTTTATATGTTGTCTAAAAAATTAGAACAATTATATTTTCATCAGCATTAGGTTTGACAAGGTAAAACTTGGCTATACTGAAAGGGTCAGTGAGAAATTTGCTTTAAGTTCAGTAAGACTAATACTGCACTGTAGCAGGAATAAAAGAAGCCAGAGTAACCTGAATTTAAGTAGTAGTTAACTAACTCTCGTCAGTTGTTCAGTGGCATCTGGCTTTGAAATCTTGTTAGTTATTTTTGGAGTAATTTGGAGGTCAAGAACTTCAACACTGAGATGTAAAAGAAGGCATAGGAAAAAAAAAGGGAAGATTTGCAGTCATGTGAATCAAGTCAGAAAATAAGTCTGAGAAGGTGTATTGCTAGTCTTGTTATTGCCCCAAAGGACACACATTATGTGAAAAATAATGAATTTAGTGTATTTTAGATCTTAACAGTCTAATCAAAGAATTCTTCTTAGTCCAGATCTAATTACTACATAGTAAGAGAAAAGAAAATAAGGGAAAGAATACTGGCAAAGGGAAAATCTTGCACATAATTATATATATAGTAATACAGTTATAGCTTGCAGTTATATCTTGCACATAATTATATATATAGTAATGCCCACACTTCTCACTATCTATCCCTTTCTGTGGTGTTACATTCATCTTTCCCATACTTTTTTGCAAACTAAAGCTGTTGGCATCAGTTGTGGTGAGCCACCACCATCATGACTGCTTTTCTGGGAGATAATGATGTCTGTGGTGGGAGTTCCTTTGTGATCTTGTTTTTGCTCCTCTTCCTTTGACTGTGATCTTCATGTTAATGGTTTCTTCCTCCTCACTCTAGTGTCCACTTGGGACTGCTATTGCATGTTTCCTATCATGCATTACACCTTGTTTTTTACTCTTCTCTTGCCACATCCACATGACAAACCAATCTATTACATACAGAGTATCTAACATGTTGGATACTGTTCTTTTTGGTCTGTATTACACCAGCACCTGGTTTTGACCACTTTCCAGGTCTGCATTCCTTTAACTGAACATTGGTGGGGTTTTTTACAATCATGACGTTTTCAGGGATCTGGTTTCTTATGGTTTTATGTGTTTACCCCCTTACATTGCATCCTATGGCCCCACTACTGAGGCTTCTGGTATTGTATCGTGCATGTGTCCCTCTACGTTAGAGCATTACATAGGGTGACAAATACCTCCTCCTTCTGCAAGTAGCTACTTCCTCCTCCCATCTATAAAAATTACAATTATACCACACAATTATTCAAATACAAATTAGGCAGTAGACACCTGAGCCTTAGAAAATGTCTGTTTCCAGAAAAAAAAAAGTTAAAGCAAAGCTCCAGGCAGACCAAGTTTAGACAAAGCAAATCTGACAGGCACCAGTCCCAAGGCTGTGCAAAGGTAGTTGCAAAGACAGTGTGACTTCTTATTAGCAGCAGCAGTATGGTGTTTTAGCAGGCTACAGGGCTGCAGAGGGCTAAAGGGAGGGATATGTCTGTAAAGGAAAGGATGACAAAGAGAAGTAAGACTTGAGAAGGGTCTACCGTTTCTGTTGTGGCAATGAGCTGCTACTTGACTGCTCATATCCAGATTGTTTTCCCATTTTGGAGTGTTTCCTGTTTGCTGCACAAAGACTTTGTTGTTTAAAAGGTGGTAGTAAAGTATCTTCACTGAAACAAATGCGGTCACTTCTGAATCTGTATTGAACATGGTTCAGTGATCAGTCTGGCTGCAGTTATGCATGCTTTCTGTCAGGCAGCAGGGCAATTTACTGCAAAATGTTCCAAATAATTTTGACAGAAAGGTGTTCTCCAAATTTATCATGCAAAAAGTGAGCTAGAAATTTTATAGTGAGTTGAATTTTGCAACTTTTTACAGAAGAAAATAATCTATTGAAACTAGTAATTTCTATCCTTTTTATAAGTATTATGCATAAATGCGTACATACAAGAGATGGTAAAAATTACATAGTGATTTTGATCATTTAACTTAATCATTTCTCAAGTGTTAACTCTTACAAGACATTACAGTGGCAATTTTTTTTTTTCTTTTAAGTAGGTCTTTCTGGTTCTTCAGTGGAATATAACAGAACCCACTGAGGCAGATTTTAGTTCAAAGGATAAGAGAAAGTTCTTGCACTGAATGGCTTCCAGTATGACTGTGCAAAAGATTTAAAGACAGGCAGAATAGGCGTGATAATAATCTTACTTTACAGCTGAGGGGATTATGTTATAATTGGTTGCAGGAAAGGTGTCAAGCTTTACTTTAATTCATTGTTTTTGGTATAATATCTTGGCTTTGCCATGCTGAGAGCTTTCTCTCTGTCTGAGTTATTTCTTTAAAGCATGTTTGTCGTCATATATTATGGGTCTGGGACAGTTGCCTGTGATTATGTGATTGCTCATGAATGCTCTGCTAATGGTATTTTTCCTGAAGAAAAATATTGACTCATTTGTTTTGAACTCCCACTCCACCCACATGTAGTAGTGTGGAATTATGTAAATTTTGTAAATGAGTAAAGTTCTGAAAAGCATAATAATATTTATTTAAATGTAGATATCGATGATTTCATCTTGGTTTGAATGATTGTTATGGAAGTCCTGTTGCAGCACATGTGAAGATCTAGATCCTTAAAAATATTGTTTTAGAAGAAATTGTAATACAGCGGAATATCACCAGTAGAGGATCTTTTGATTCTAATTAAACAAACCCAGTCTTACTTCCGTTTATGAAATTTATATTTACTGTGTTTATTAACATTTATAGCTATTCATTTTACATTTTAATTGCTGTGCTTTTATAAAATACCTACACTTACATTACACTTATATTTTTATTAAATTAAGACTGGCAAAAGTCCAAAGAATTTTGTGTTAATTTTGGCCTATTCCAGCATACTTTAAGGTGAAGTGTCTATGCTTTTGCTTGATAAAAATAGCAATTCTAACAAGGTACATTAAATATAACCCAGCTGATTTAAACCACCTCTCCATTTGTTTCAAACTCATTATTGCTAAGAAGGACTGTATATTTCATTGAATTTCAAGTATTACCTTATCAAAAAAGGCATGGAAGACTTAAAAAAGCTTCATTGCAGAAAAAAAAGAAAGAAGGATTTCAGCAAAAGAAGATGGTATTGCTTTCTTTTAGGACACCCTTTATTGTAAAATCTATATTGATTATGCTGTCTATTCTTACTGATTTTTTTTTTTTTAATAGCAGATATGCTTGTGAAAAATGGAAACTTAGCTACAAAGGATGTGTTACAATACATGCAGTTCCAGGATTACAGTAACATGCATACAAAGCTCAAATGAATGTGCATTTAAGCTTCAATATAAGCAAAACTTTGGGGAACTACTGCAGAAACTATCAAAGTCTTGTTATGGCAATATTTAAAAGACCTGTAAATTCTCTGAATAGAGCTATGCAAGCTTGGAAGTTTCTAGAAACTGACAAACAGAATGAATAAACAGAAAAAAGCTTCAGAATTGAAACTTTTGTTTGGTTTTTTTTCGTTGCTAAACTTTTATTTTGCCTCATTGGCAAATTAAGAGTTGGTATTCTTGACTTTTGGTATAGGTGTTCTTGGTATTCATGATTTTTGCTCTTGACTTTTTGGCTTCAGTAAAGAGCTAGCAAATTAATGAAAAAGTTGTTTTAAGTCATCTTGGTTTAGAAGGTGAAAATCTTTTCAAGTTGAATTGTAGGCTTTTTCAGAGCATTTACTTTCTATAGAATATAGGAATTTTGATGCTTTGTTTAAAACATTCAAGAATAACATTTTAGCACATGAATCTCCTCCATTTAACTCTTACATAGTTAAAAAAGTTTACTTTTATCCTAGGAAATGTCTTTCTGATATATGGCTTTAGTGCCTGAAGGAAATCAGCAGGTATGAATCGCACCAGGTGATAGAGGTATGATGGAGAAGATTGAAACAGTGATTAGGGTTCTTAATTAGAAAGAATCTACAGGCTATAAATTAGTGCCAGCAGAAGTAATTAAACCACTTTATTTGAATTTGGTGACAAGCATACCTAGTTTTAGGAGGCAAACTTAATGTGAAGACTAAAAGAAAAAGGTACTTGTGAGATGCAATTCAGATATGTTTCAAACATTCAAAGACAAGCTCATTTTTCCTGCTCTTACTAGACAATTCTGTTTGTTATTCATTAAATGCTTTTTTCTGTTCTGTTTCTTTTATTATTTATGTACTATCTTTGCTTTATTTCTTCATGAGGACAGGTGTAAAGGATTGGGACTCAGAGACACATAGGCAATAACACCTCATCCTAGTTTAGCTGCTTTTACACTCACTTTATGTGCAAAAGTCTCCTGGGTCCAGAAAAACAAAGTCGTCTTTGACGATGTTCTTGGTCAGAGGACCCTGTGGGTTTTCAAAGCTTTTTTGTGTTTCTGTTATGCTAGTCTGCTCTAACTGAATATGTAGCTCCTTGGCATCATATAATTTTCAAATAGGCTGTACCCTGTTCTTGAACAAATGTTTGGTCATTAGGGGTGTCCAAGACCCTCAGAATTTTTAAATTTATTTTTATTCCTAAAGACAGGAGGAAAAGGATTGGTGGGAGGAGTGCCAAAAGCTTACTAGTCAGAAAAAAAACCCAAAACTCTATTCTGCCTGTCTGCTACATCAGTCAACAGCAATACCCAAGAAAATTTTAATGTCTGTTGGCCGTACCACACCACAACAGGTCTCTGTTTCCTGTAACAGTGCTATGGAGAGAGAAGAATAATGATCACATTTAAAGTATAATTTTCAATTGCTTTCCTTTTTACTTTTATTGTATTGAAACTGTACTGTAATCCTGCCATCTTATCTGACTATAGGAGATGGAAAACTATATAAACTGTATCATTTGTAATCACATCAAAGTGACCTCTGTTAGTACAATAGACTGGTGCTTTTAGGGACCTTGCATCCAGCTTAGTTCAGATTCCATGTTCATCATCCATGTGGCACAATCTGTTGTTCATATTTTTATTAGAGTCTTCCTGATGGATAGTATATCTAGAGTTTGTTGAATCTGACTCTCAAAATGATTCAGATTTACTCCTCCTCCCCCTCCTACTCCTCCTGACATTTCTGCATCAGAAGGAGTAATATTCTCTGACTCATTTTTTTTTTTTTAGAGATCAAAGGGAATTCAGTCAGAGGAAACCAAATCCACATGCATCAGGCAGAAAACTTGCAGAATATTAGTGCAACCTATTGAACATCTTTCTGGCCCCTGACAGCGTCCTAGGAAGTTTTTTTCCCCTCCTTATCTTTTTGGTTCAAGAATCAGTAGATCCGAAAAGCAGACTGCTAAGGAGACTGTTCTCTTTGATTAATTAGTGAATATATTTGCTGTAGAGCCAAGAATGGAACATCTTGTAACTGTTGGCAGCATTACTAAAAGAATAAGTATCCTCATGGAAGGGGGCAGAGCATAACAAGAGTTTTGATCAAGAGGAAAGAAGACAGTCTTAGAAAGGCTTTCAAGAGTTGTTGCATTACTGTAAACAGCTATCTATTTTCTTCTGGACATGGTCCAGTGACGGCAAGAACTAAACAAGTCACTTTCAGACTCCTATGATTTTGAAACCGGACATTTTTTTAGCTACTTGACTTCTTTTCTTCCTTTCTGGCAGAGTCAGCCTGACTTTGTGTGTCTGATGCCAGGAATGTGGCATTCATATTTTTTAGCTCAGGAGGTTGCCACTGCAAATCTGCATAAGACGGCTCTCATTTTCCATACTGAAGTGCTCTTATTTCCACTGCTATGGAAAACTGGGGCATATCATATAAGACATTTGGGGAAGCTGTTTCAGTGAGTTCATTCCAAGATTAGCAGTGAGAATCGAAGTCCCCATTTGAGCATCTCCCATGCAGGGGAGATGATAAGCACAGGATAGTCCCCTATTTTAACTTCTCTAGTGACTGCAGGGATATAGTAGGTCAAAGTTAGTCCTCCTTCTCCGCTGCTACTCCTATAAAGGAGATGCCAGGGAAATAGCTGGAGCACAGCATACTCTGGCTGCCTCCCTACTTATGTTATGACTGCATGTTGTTTCTGAATGTGACGAGTAAAAGCATTTCCTTGTGTAGGCCTTGTATTCTTTGAGCCTGGGATAGAAAACACTTCCTGGCTGCGTCCCATCATGGATCTGCTGCATCCAGCAGATTTTCAGTGCTGCATAATCTGGCAATCTGTGTAGATTCACAGATTTCGCTGTCTGCTCCAAAGAGTCAAAGACTACCATGCATGAAGGAAGCCATACTATTGAGGAAGCCATTTGTCCGGCATTTACTTACTTTAACAGTTTCAGCCATTTTATTTAACTCCCCTGCCCCCCAAGAAAAGAGAAGGAAGCAAACAAACAAGAACACAAATATTCTGTTCAAAATCTTCCATGAATTCAATAGATTACTTGGATGCTGACTAGAAGCCTGTCCCCTGGACACAGCATTGCAGACATCAGTGGAATATATTTAAAGCACAATTTTGGTACTTACAGGCAATAGTAGAATACATTTGTTGGACCACAGTCTCATTGGATGTATCAGAGGGATTCTAGGGCATGTACATAAATTTCTGTCAACATCAGGGAACTTTATGAATTTCTGCTTTCCTGGCGGGTTTGAAAAACAATGAGTACAATCTTAAGGCAAAGTTCCCTATAAGGATTTGGAGATGTAGTCCTGACTGACTCTCTGTGTTAGAAGGGAGTGCATGTCGTGTAGTCTGTATGAATGTTGGATATGTGCATGTAGTTATGTATCTTTCGGGATCTGTGCTTAACGATTTGGTGTGGATTTTTAAATTTTAATATCTGGATGCTGTAGTTAAGGATCCTTTCTAGATTGGTGGAATTGATTACCAAAGGAGTGATGCTTATTTTGTCATTGAGTTGTTCAGAGGAAGATTTTGCATAATAATTGCTGATAGAATGTCTTCCAGTATAATACTATAAAACCAGAACATTTGAAAAGACAAGGAAACTTCATTAACTCTTTAAAAAATAATAAATCTATGCAATAGAAACTTTTAATAAGACATTAGAATTCCAAAAAGGGAGTGCTTTGATGATAAACCAATCACATAAGATACATAATTTATAAAAATTAAATACATACAATCGTGTCTTAAAATATTACAGCTATATACATATATTTTTATACATATAAACACTAGGCATATTCCTAAGTTTCTTTAGTTGTCATCTTACTAAAAAGGTTTTTCTGCATTTTGTTTTCTAAGTGTTATACAGTTTGAAAACCTTTCTATGTCAGAATGTGTCTTAAATATTAATTTTTCTTGATATGTAATGATCTATGTCAAAAGACAAGGTTATTTGATTTTTTATATCAGGGGTCCTCAAACTACGGCCCGCGGGCCGGATACAGCCCCCCAGGGTCCTCTATCTGGCCCGCCGGTATTTACAGAACTCCCCACCCCCCCACGGCCCCCAGCACTACAAACTGCGCTGCCGCCGCCCCATCCTCCTCCTCCTTTGCAATGCGTGGCAGGCGAAAGGCGCGGGCATCTCCTCTGCTGGGC
>JAVSBS010005484.1:32078-54969 GCA_033124195.1 Coracias cyanogaster
AAGCACATAATACAATGGGTGAGCAGTTGGCTGATGGGTTGAGCTCAGAGGGTCATGGTGAATGGGGTTACACTGGGCTGGTGACCAGTCACTAGCGAGGTTCCGCAGGGGTCCATCTTAGGGCCAGTACTCTTTAATATATTCATAAATGACTTGTATGCAGGACATGAAGGCTTACTAACTATAAGGTCGTGGATGACACCAAATTGGGGGGAGCAGTTGACACTCTCGAGGGCAGAGAGGCCCTGCAGAGGGATCTGGACAAGTTAGAGAGCTGGGCAATTGCTAATCGCATTAAGTTGAACAAGGACAAGTGCAGGATTTTGCACCTGGGACTCTGGGGAGCAAGAGACTGGAAAGCAGCCTTGTGGAAGGGCATCTGGGGATTCTGGTTGATGGCAAGTTGAACATGAGCCAACAGTGTGCCCTTGCAGCCAGGAGGGCCAACTGAGTCCTGGGGTGCATCAAGCACGGGGCACAGGGTTCGGTGGTTGATGCAGCAGAGTTAGGTTAGTGGTTGGACTTGATGATATTGAAGGTCTTTTCTAACCAGAATGATTCTATGATTCTACGTGACTAAATGGATAATGTACAAATGGAGGAACATTAGTATACTAATGTGAGCTACATTATTGGTCTCATAACCTGAGTCAGAAGAGGACTGACACTTTCCTGATCAGGACTTTAAGAACATGCCAACTTTATTAAAATTGTGAGACTCTCGTGAATTTGGCCCCAGGAACATTCATGTTTCACTGACAAGGAATTACTTGATTTGATTACTCTGAGCACTGCTGGAGGCTGCTTACTCTGAGCCATAAGGGCTCTGGCTTCTGCTTTTCGGCCACTGCAGACCTGTTGCTTGCAGGCTGACATCTGCATGTCCTCGGCTGCTGGGACTGGGCTGCGGCTGTTTCTTTTGGAGGCAGCAAGGGCTGCTGTGATGCTGTCAGAGCTGCACAGTGTCCTCTTGCCAGTAGGAAGGGTTTAGGTTCTTTGAGGACATGGCCTCTACCTGCTCACATGGAATGAAGATCCAGTCTCTCCGCTAGCAGAAATACAGTGTCTTGGAGTTGGAGTGGGTATTTGGTTTCCTACCCGATGCAGCATTTCTGTGTCCTTTGGCAGGTAGCAAAGATGAGGTACCTGCTTCCCTAAGTGGCAGGACATCACTGTGTCTCCCGGCTGACAGTCAAGACTTGATTCTCACTGTCTTTGAGGAAGAGGGAGAAGGGGAAGGAAAACTTTTAGTATTTGCACTGAAGTACTTAATTTGTAGGGAGACAGGTGGTGGTTCCTGCTGTGTATAAAATAATGTCCAACATTAGTAAAACACATGAATTTCAGTTGAAAATGGCCTTGCCTCTCCGTAAAACTGAAAGGAAAATTAAGGGCTGTCTGACATGTTTGCTGCAAAATACTCATTTTCTTCCTTATCTTCTGTAAACGGTTCTTCTGATATGATTTTATCATAAATTTTATTAGTCTTCCAGTTTTACTTTCATACTGCTAGCTATTCGTAGGGTGTCTAAAACATTGCCACGTAGCAAAATTAAAATTTTGTGAAAAAAATAACCACTATTAGCAATAACAATAATAAGAAGAATAAATCCCTTATATCTGGTTGCGGAGTTGACTACACTGGTGATAATTCAGACTAATCTTTGTAGCAAATGATGACTGTGAATTGCTTTGGCATATTATCTTCTGTGGACTTATATTGTCATTAGTTTAATATTTATTACGCTTCATTAACAATATACAAGTTGCTAAATTATTCAATTTTCATAAATGGAATTATCTTTGCATAATTCTAATAATTAGGACATTTTACTTAGAACTTTGCTCTGTCTCAAAGTCAGTGAAAAGACATTGACTGTTAAAACCCGCTATTAGAGAGCTATTTAACATAGCTAAGTGTCCTGTTTTTCATGGGACCCAAGCAAATGCTGAAGCAAGTGAAAATAATAAGATTTTATATTTATTTGTATACTAATGCTGCTCACTTTGAGTAAACAAAACAAATTAATATGTTGCAAATCTATTTTGTGTCGGTAACTTTGTTTTTTTGGGTGAGGAGTTACCTTCTTCTGGTAACACTTTACGTTGCAAACATGCGTGTTGTAATAAAGCACAAGCTCTGATGTTTAAAATAGACTGTTACAAACACGCTTTGCTTTTAGATGGATTATGTATGTGGCTGTCATACTTGTCATGAAATACTAGGATTTCTCTGCAAGAAAAGATGTCATTTTCGGATAAAATGCTCTCGGGTTGAAATATCAATAACTTTAATTGTTACTGAAAACAGGGCTATTCTTGGCTCTCTTACACATTGTTTTTGTTTGCTAAGCTACACCAGTCAACACATGTTGAGCAACCTGTCATGTGTCTTGTTAATAAGAGCAGAAAATACCAGTGAGACTACAGAAACTTTTGGTCTACAGTCACACTTAGGTCTGTTCTCTTGAAGGGCAAGCCAAGAGCTGTTTGGAATCATGATGGTTAATGAAGCTGTGAAGGGACACTGTCACCTTGAGTCAGATGTCAGCAAGGAGCTTCTGTGTGCCAAAGGATTAGAAAATGTCAGTTCTAATTGAGGAATATCTTTTAGTTTGTCTTAAAATTTTACCTGCAAAAAATTGGCTAGCATCTGATGGACAAAATAAAAACTGAGATAAAACAAAAATAAAATGGCTAGGTAGGTCTTACTATTCACAATGAATGTATGATGCAAAAACATGTAGTAATCAATAATGTGACAGAAGTGAACGTTATGGTGGTTTCAATAATTCAGAAGAGTAATAACATGGAGAGAAACTTATCTTTTAAAAATGAGTGATTTTCAATTTACTGTTTCTCTTTAAAGCATCGTTTATTTCTACTAGCCTCCAGCTGAGTTACAGACCAAGGAGGGATAAGCACTAAGGACTGCAATTGTACCAAGTGTCCTTGCTGAGATACTGTTTCGTCTCTTGTTATTGAGGCTGTATTAATACTTGGGCTCAAATAACCTTTAAAAGACTTGTACTCTGCAAACATCAATGTTAAAGGCAATGCTTTCTTGTCTTTAGCATATGGAATTTTTTACTCATTGTTGAACTAAGTTATCTTTTAAATGTATGCTTTTGGAACTTTCCCTATATTTTGCCATTAATTATTTATGCTCTTCCCCTCCCCCACTGTTTTATGGTAAGGACTTAACCATTGATAGACTTATTCTCTGGACATAATGGAAGAAGCAAACTGTCCAAACTGGTATGTACAGTTATCTTATGAGAAGAAAACCAGAATAGAGATCCTGATACAGAACACTGGTGCTTGCAAAGCATCTTGAAGAAGAATAGACTTATAATGGGACTTTGAAAGTCTTGAAGTCACTGACATTTAAATTTGATCCTGTGTGCGGAAACCAAAGTATTTTTCTTTTGAATTTGTAGACCTGGTTGTTTGGTTAATAGTCATCCTGGCTTAATATTTCAATAACTATGCTGTAAAAATATCTCACCTCAAAAACCCTTCCATCTGATGAATAAAATGCGATTACTTTAAGTGATTTAAAATATAAATTATTTTAAGCAAAGTAAACCAAAGAATGAGTTAATGGAAAAATGAAGCTATTATCTGCATACCTTGGCCCTCAAACCACTTTGAAAAAAGCCCAGCCTCTTGATTTTAGCTTTATCCTTCCCATAAAAGTATTTATTACATGGAACTGAATTATTTCTTTTTTTTTTCTTTTTTGTTAACATGACATACTTGATGTGATTTTCCTAGAGGGACCACTTGAAGTTTGTGGTAAGATACTGGTTTCTTGGAATTTACTCCTTTCAGTACCCTGTTGGAATTGTAGCTGACCTTATTACGTTGTCTGTTAACTAGTTTTAGTGTAGTTTCCCTTGTGTAGTCAGTCATAGATGTGGAAGCAAAATTCTTTTTCCCTTCCCAGTATGTTGAACTTGCTGATGGCTCTTACTTTCTTCCTTTCCTGTGCTATGAGCTCCTTCCACCAAGTTCATTTTACAAAAGCCACTAATTCCTTGCTGCTTTCTCTTCATGCAAAAAGCCAATATATTGGACCAGGGCAGCTGGTTCAATAAGTTACTTGGAGATCTCATGTGTTTATGTAGTGGTTTTTTGTTGTCTAATGTATTTTTCCTGGAAGTTTTGAAGTGACATGCAGTATGGTGTTTTTTTGAAGAAAAATATGTAACTTTTAAAAATTAGAAGTTAAAAGCTGAAATTCTAGTTCCTTCCTCTTCACACTTCCCCCATTCTCCAGCATGGGTCCTTCCCATAGTCTGTAGTACTTCAGGATAAACCTGCTCCAACATGGGTTCTCCATGGGCCACAGTAACTTCAGGAAATATCCACCTGCTTTTGCATGGGAGTCATCCACAAGCTGCAGTGTGGATGTCTGCTCCACCGTGGTCTTCTCCCTGGGCTGCAGAGGGGCAGTGTGCTTCACTGTGGTCTTTTCCAGGGACTGCAGGGGAATCTCTGCTCCAGCATCTGGAGCACCTCCTTCTTCTCTGACCTTGATGTCTGCAGGGGTGTTTCTCACATTCATTTTCTCCTCACTCTTCATTGGGCTCTGGTATTTTCGCCCTCTCTTAAAAATGTTTTCCCAAAGGCAACGCCATCTTGACTGAGGGGCTCAGCTGTGCTCTGTTGATTGTGGAGTTGGTTGGAGCCAGCTGGAACTGTCTGTATCCGACACAGGGCAGCCCCAGCCTCTCCTCCAGCCCCCACTGCCAGCACCTGGGCACAGACACCCTGTTCAGTAGACCAGAACTGATTTAGTCCAATAGCTGTGGTCAGTGATTTGTTATCTTTCCTTCTCTTCTTTCCTTTGCATGTGATAGGTGTTAGTTCCTGTGCCACTGGAGATGACAGTGGCATTGTGGTTCAACTGCCACAGTGATAGGAGCCTCATGCTACACATGAACCTATGTAGAGTACAATAGAGTCTTAATTTCATTCTGCAATTTGTCAGCTAATAGTTCTGAAAGAAGCTGTCTGGAAAGGCCTTGGAGATAGGTCCCTGTAAAGTGTAGTGCTGCTTTGGAAGGTGCTGAGTCTCTCTTGCTTGTCACACTGAAGTACCACTCTGCCAAAGACTGAGCGTCCTGATTCATAAACAGTTTCCAGCCTTAACATCTCTGAAGGGAACTAATGAAATAAAAGTTCAAATTGCTGTTTCGTTGAAATGCAAATGAAGTGTTGGCGGGAGATGGGGAAAATCCTGAAAAAAACCCCAAACCAGCCAACCAAAAAACCCACTCCTCGGTCCTTGAAGTATCAATTGACTTTTGATCCAGTCAGCTATTTCAGCTTTCTGTAAGAATTTATTTTTGTCTCACATAGAAAGACACAAGCTTGACCCTTGAGGCAGATTCAGGTTGATAAAATCCAAACATATTTCATTCAGTGATATTTTGAGCCTGTGTGAGAATGATACATTTTTATGCAAATATATTAAAAGTTTTGGGGACTAGAATGAGAATGTGTAAGCACGGCAAATTGAATCTGGAGATAGGGAAGTGATAGAAATTTATCTGGAATTGAGTTAGCAGACTGGACTGTTATTTATTGGTCTATTTGGGATGCTTGGGGCTGAGATTTTGTGTACCTTCGTAGTAATTTTGTTCAGAATTCTGTATCTAAGTCTTATATAGCTGAAAAGATACCAATTCTGATTTTCTTAACAGAGTAAGTAATATGTACTGTTATTTTGTAGCTTGTAGATGGAATTGAGAAGCATTTATACTGACTTTTTTTTTGCATCAAGTTTTCAGTGGTAAGCTTTTTTCCCACATCTCTCAAGTCCCTGAACCTCAGAGCAGACTGAAGTCCCTCCTCCCATTGTAGAAAAATATGAGGTTTGAGACCACCCTGAACAACGGGTTGGTTTGAGACTAACTTGAGCATATGTAGGGCCATGGGACCCAATGAGATGCATTCCAGGGACCTGAAAGAACTGACTGGTAGTTGCCAAGCCACCCTTAATTACATTTCAAAAGTTGTGGCAGTCAGGCAAAGTGGCCGGTAACGGCAAAAATGAAAACTTGCCCATTTTTAAAAAGAGTAAAGAGGAAGGACCCTGGGAACTACTGACTAGTCAGCCACACTCTCTGTGCTTGGTAACATCGTGGAGCAGATCCTCCTGGAAGATATGTTGAAACTTGTTGAAGACAGTGAGGTGATCAGAGACAGCCAATACAGCTTCACCAAGGGCCAATCACGCCTGACTGATCTGGTGATTTTCTGCAATGTGGTGACTGCATCAGTGGACAAGGGAAGAGCTATGGATATCATCTACCTGGACTTCTGTAAGACATTTGATACAGTCCACCATAACCTTCTTGCTGATAAATTGGGTTGGACAGTTGGGCTGTTAGATGAATAAGGAACTGGCTCAATGACCATGTCCAAAGAGTTATGTCAGTGGCTCAATGTCCAAGTTGAAACCAGTGATGATCCAAGTGGAAACCAGTAACAAGTGGTGTCCTTTGAGAGTCTGTACTTGGACCAAAACTATTTAATATCTTTATCAATGACATAGACAATGGCATGGAGTACACCTGCAGCAAGTTTTCAGATGACACGAAACTGAATGATGCAGTTGATTTGTTTGAGGAAAAAGATACTGTCCAGAAGGACCTTGACAAGCTTGAGGAGTGGTAGTTGAACTGCTAGTGAATTATGTTATTTTAGTACTTACGTGTTACCATGGTAGATATTAAAAAATGGTAAAAGATTACCTTTGAGAGAGACTGTAAATTAAAAGACTCAGTAAACTACATACATATATTTTTTTGATAGTGGAATGCCATTTTGCCTCTTTATTCCAGTATTTCAGTTACTAGCATAATACTGAAAAAATATACACTTTCCTTAATTTATTTTTCTTTAGTCAGTTATCAATATTTTTCTTTTTTTCCTGGTAACTATGGTGAGGGATTAATACATGAATTTCTATCACTGGATTTATAAATAAGCCTGTCTCTTTAAAAGGCAAATGTAGATGGCTTACATTGAAAGACTAGACTTAAAAGGTATTTTTTGTGCCTACAAAATAATGTATAGATAAAGGCACTCATGTAGATGATACTGTTGGGAAAAAAAAGGAGGAAGCAATTAACCCTGGTCTTTTAGATACTTAAAGCAGTGATTCTGAAGTCTCTCTTTCTTTCTTTGTCCCTACTACCCTTCAGCATGGAAGGAATTTTTTTAATGAGTAATGCTTTGAAAACAGTGGCTCAGAAAAAAGAGATCATCTCCACGCATGACGACTGAAATTTACAGGTAACTTGGTATCTGTGCGCATCCTGCAACATACAGATTTCAGCCAAGGAAGCTGTCAAATCTACATTTATTGTGGTCTTTTTAGCAACAGAATGAAACTAATAACTTGTCTCCAGAATGAAGTTTCAATCAAGGATAGTTGTTTAGGTTACTTTCTGTAAACTGCAAAGCTGTGCTTTGATCAAACATAAAAACACTTCTCTTGCCCTCTCCTTTCACTTTCTAATGTCAGCGCTAGAAGCCAACAGAAACATCTTTAATAAATCTATACATGCATTAAAATAAATTGAGAAAGTTATCGCTCAAATTTGGAATTAGAATTAAAGTTCAAACTCAATCTTGATTATAATATTTCTTTGGCATTTTGTTCTACTTGTTTGATTTGTTTATATGTATGCCTAGTGTAATACTGAAATAATAATTTAAAAAGAAAGGAAAATTACCTTGTAATACTGAGAAATCTAGCCAGTTCGTCTTTGCATAAAATGTATTGATAAAGAAGTGTGTTCAATATTCATGTTCCCGTAAGACTCAGTGATTTCTAAAAGTGAGTAACCATGGAAACACAACTGGGTAACATAAGGAAGAAAGTGCAGGGGTAAATTTAGTTAGTCTTTTAATTAGAAGTTATTATGTGGACTCTGGTTTTACAGTGAAACTGAGCTCAGCTTTTTAACTAATCTCTTATCAGTTTAAGTGGGTGTAGGTGTGTACTATATATACATGCACGTAGACATATAATATGTATATATGAAATATACTTAGCTGAAGTAAGTATTTTATTTACATTTGTTAATTTGTTAAATTCTAGCCATAGCACTTACCAACTTCTCCCCTTTCATTTTTGTTTTATAGAACTTTTTTTTTCTAAATGAGAGCTTGAGAACTCTTCCTGAGTTATAAAGTAATTCAAAAGGCAAATTTGTCAATTATTATGTGACAGAATAGTCTAGTAGTCAGAGCGTTAGGAGGGTCACAGATGGATTATTGGACAGAAGTGTAATAAAAATGTTAGAAATGTAAGATAAAGTCTGTTTCTTGTTACTGTATAAAGCATAGGTTGTTTTTAATGTGATAAATTGCAGAACTCATAGGGTTTTGCATAGTGCTTGGCACACATTCCATTGTCTGTCTTTTATATTGCTTGTGATTGTGGACTGAAAATACGTATTTGCTTTTTAAGAGAACTACGTCCCAGGTATTTCTGGACTATGTTATTTATATAATGACTTTCTTTTCTGTGTATCTTTGGGAACCTCAACCTGCTATCTTTTCTTAATATTTGTAATCCACATGAGAATATACCTTCATGTAAGAAAGCAAATGTGTTGAGTTCTGTGGGGTTAATAGCAGCAATTTTAAAAAAATTGTTCCTACTTTGTCTCACTTTGTAAAAACAATGAGATCAAATATGTTAAGCAGTAAGGGCAAGGAGAACATTTTGAGCTTCTGTACTTTAAACTTTTGAAATTTGTAGTTTGTGACTTTCTTGGGATAAGGTCTTTGTCTTTTGGTCTAAATTCAGCATTTGTTAGGAAGGAGATCTTTCTCCCTGCATCTTTTTTTTTTTTTTTTCCCCCCAGCTGAAATAGGAAACTAAGTCCCAAAATGTATTATCTTGCTTCTGGTGCAACCTCTAAAATGCATCAAATGTCAAGCTATGCCCACTGTGAGCAATTCATGCAGAAATTGCCTCAACATTTTGATCACAGTCAGAGTTTTATTATGAAAGTAGCTGGCATAGAAAGATACCTTTAGAAGTGTGAAAACAAGCAACACAATGAAGTAAAAATGATAAAAATGAGCATAGTGCTGGCACAGTACAGCTGCTGTCCCTGGCAGTAACTGCTGCCTTCAACAATAGTCTGTGACTGCTAGGAAAATGCCACTCACTATGGGGAAGTAATTTCTGTTGGTTAACTTTCATTTTAATACCAAAGAAGAATTCAAGCCAGAATCCCATGCGTGGAAAAACTGTGGATTTTGACAGTTTGTATGTGCCCATAAAATGGTCTTAGGAAGCCCTTTTGTTTTTAAGATTTACCTAAAGGACCAGTTTATATCATCTGGCTCCATAAGTGATTTTCTGTGTATTCTCTATGAATGTTGGTGACAGAGCTTTCCAGTCAAAAGACTATATTCTGTACTTTAAGTAAGAATATAAAATAAGAATAAGAATAAATAAATAAATAAAAGAGTTAATGCAAACAATTTGCACTGTAGAAGGTGAAACAGCTTTTTCCTTCCCAGAAGTTTGTTTGGTAGGGGAGACACCTCATTTTCAGTGGAGCACTCTGTGATACGGCAATACAAAAGCATAGGTACTGCCTTAGTTGCCCATATACGCTTATACTTGCTACTATCTTCATCTCACTGAAGGATGAATTTACGTCAGTCATGTCTCATATCCTTGCAGTATTCTGAAGTTCTGCAGCCCAGGGACAACAGACTCAGTAGCTCTTTGTCTGTCACTTATAAGCTGGCGCATGTGTTTTATAGTATACAGGGGAGGCATATATGCTCATAAAGCCTAGATCTAACCTGCCTGCTGGCTTAAAACAAGTAAGTGTCCTCATTTGGACTTGGTAGTCACTATGGAACCAATTATCCATTGCCTGCCACCTCTCATGGCCATTTATAGCTATGTGAGAAGGTATATAATACTATTGTGATTTAATTTTTTTCACGTAGGCATGTCATGTTTATATGGCAAACACTACAAAAAATATGAGGCAACGGAGTATCAAGCAATTGATACTTGTGTTATCAGACCTTCAGTGTTGCAGGAAATCCAAAGTTGAAATTTATGAGTGTTAAACCTTAGAGGGAGCTAGAATATTTTTTTAGTTTTCTAATGAGCTTGCAGCTGTGAGAACCAAAAAGCACTCATACTATCCTGAAGTAAAGGTTTAATCTGGAGGATTGTTTTGTCTCGTGAAGGCATCAGGACACTTCCTACTGGGATCATTACACCAAGGAATAAATTGCCATGTCATTACGTGTCTTTAAAATGTGTTAGCTTTTTGGAACTTGAACTTAGGTGTGGAAATATTAAAAAATACACTGATTTAGATATCTTACTGTTTTTTTCTTAGCATGATCTAGGAGTTTCTCTTTCTTGTGGTGTTTTTTCCTTCAGGCGGAGTAATTTACCCAGATGTGTTCTTCCTTCCAAGCAGTTGTCAAGGGAGAAACACCCAATAATTGAATCTCTGTTAATTTCTGCAGCTTTGTAAACATTAATATTTTCTAAGCTTTAATTATTTGCAGTCCTTTTCTGAAATATTTTTTCTTCTCCTTTTTTTTTTTTCCTGTATTACCTTCTTGCAACTACTTGCATCTTCAAGCAAAACACCAGCCCAACTGGTTCCGAGAGCGTGGTCTGTATTTTCAAGAGATTTTGGACTTTTTTTTTCCAGTTAGTGCCATGGTCTGTCCCACTATTCCCTCTGAGTATGAATTCTACTCTGGAATTAGTTGAGTAGTTTTAATTTACGGCAGCAGCTTATTTCCTGTAGAACCTGGGTGTAAAAGCTGCCTATAAGCACTACCTGCAGCATAAGAAACATGAAATAGAAGATGGGAACTGAAATCCTTCTGAAAGGCGCATGGCAAGTGAGAGCAGTGATACGTACAAGTGGCTGACAGGACATGGATTTAGAGATGCGAAAGGGATGAACTGAGGTCAGTGATAGAGGTACGGGATGAAAGAGAGGGGATAGCAGTTCAGTGCTGCTGAAGCAATGAAGGAAATGAGTATTTGGGGGATGGGTGAGGTGCAGGCTGTTGTTACTAAGTCAGGATTTGATGCATGCATGTCTGTTTGCGTGTGTAGAGAATCTGCAATAGAGCTGATTAGCAGAAGTTCTCATGCTGTTTCCAGATGTGTGGAAATGGAAAGAGCGCTGGGTAAAAGCTGTAGCTTCAGATGCAGCTGCACAGCTTGCCTGCCTCTTGGTGCCCCATGAGCTTCCATCTCTATGTAAGATCCACATTTTTTTCTTTATTGATTAATCATATGATAGCTCTGTTTAATACCACTAATACAGGATGGCAAAGAGTCAGGACAGCAATAGGAGATGAGTGGAATTTCTCTGAACTTAAGGGTGGAGAGTAGGTCAGCGGAGTCTCCTGTGGAGCAGCCAGAGATACATACATATTAGAGTGCATTAAAGTTTGGTTTTTTTCAATGTTAAATTATTGTACATGTAGAGTGGTAGAGAAGATGAGCAGAGCTGTAAAGTTGGGAGATAGACTAACCCTTCTCATAGAACAATTTTGTCTTCTGTAAAGGAAAAGCTGTCACAAGTAGGGAGCTGGTCTTTGGGGGGAGTAGGGGGAAATATGTGAATTTTTGAGAGGTTCTTGAAATAGCGATATTATTTTCCTTTAGTATTCTGAAATACTTTTCCATGTAAAGGAAAAATTATTCCCATTAACCCTTAAGACTCTTAGTGTGACTTGCATTACTGTTCTATCTCAAGAAACAGGTAGAACAGGATATAGTATCTTAAAAAAATATTTGGTTGTAGCATTGCTCAGAGAAGAAACTGGTATGTAAAAACTCTGTCCTTAATGCACTAACTGATGGCTTGAAGCTGATTTTCAAGTGCATGTCTCCTTTGAATCATGCTGTTTTCTCAATTTTTCGAGTGCTTATGTAGCCCCTATGTCTCGTTTGTAAAGAGGTAGCTTTGGTTTGAAGTTTTGTTTCAGAACTGGAATAATATTGAAATCTCAGAAATTTAAAAATCGAGAATTCTCTCCCTAAATTAGCGTTAGTTCTGCGCTGGGCAATAGCAGTGCTTCCCTCAGTCTGAGTTTCCAAGAGTAAATGAATATGGAGGAACATTCTTCTAGAAGTACTCTGTTGTGCACTCTGTAGACAGAAATGGTATTTTACCAGTAGTCTGTACAGTTCTTTATTTCTTTTCTTCTCTTTCCCTCTCCCACCATTCTCTCTCCTCTTCTTGTTTCTTTCCTTTATATTTTTTTTCCAATTGAGAGAGCTAGGAAAACTTACCAGACTCCCAGATTGGGTTTGAGAGAGAGGTGTAGCATATCTCAATCCATTCTTACTCTCAGAAGCCACAGCTTCAACACATGACAGTGGCAGCTTTTGTTTGCTGCACTGCACTGCAGTACCAGCTCCTTTCCCAGCAATGGCTTATCACTGCACTCTGCTCAGTGTGTGGTGGCAGTGGAAAAATCCCTGTTTGTATAGGTGTAAACATGTGTCAGCCTTTTATGCCATTTTTCAATTCTAAAGGCGGTACATGGGGCTTTACTGCTCATTTATTAGTAAGTGCTGATTTATGGAGAAGTATTAAGAATCAATGATCCATCAAATGTAGGACCTGAGTTTCCTAGAAAACTGTTTGTTAGTTTACTTACTGCTTCTTCATACTGATAGGTTTTGTGGTATTGATATATTTCTGTGTATTAACTGCTTTATGGCTCTCCAAGGTGGAACAAATTTTTTGCTTCTTAACTTGTGAAATGCTTGAACTGTTAATTCTAGAACTGTTATGTTCAGTGATTACAGAATGCATCATTTATAGTAATTTTGAAATACTTAACACAGAAACCTTTGAACTCTCCTCTCCTTCAGTTTGGCAAGTAAACAAATTTGCTATTGGAGGAAGAGTTTGAAGGTGACTGCCAAAGATCAGTGTCGACGAACTATTCGTAAGCAATTAATTCTACTGTTGATTGAGTTAACTCATGTTTAACTGTCAATATGAGCTGGAGTGTTTGGAATCCATTTGGTTTATGCATAGTAAAGATGGCAGAATCTATTTTTGGTACTGCCAAGCTTCAGTTATGTACCTATAAAGGAATTTTCTCAGTGGGCCTTTTATGCCAGAAGAGGTGGATTTTATTACTCTGTTTGCATATCTAGTGGCACAGTTGAGGGCACACCATGAAAAAATAATTTTCTGCTGTAGGTGTTGTTTTTAGTGCTAGTCTTAAGAAAATACTTGGAAAAGTAGAGAGGGAGGATGATATTACAGATGATGAAGAGGGCTGGGATTTGAAATCCTGCCACTTATTAAAGAAGTTCAAGTCTATGCAAAATTATCATGTACTTTAAAAAAAAAAAAAAAAAAATTTTCCTTAGTAGCAAAAACTTACTCATGATCAATAGATTTTTCATTTTTTTTCAGAAATTTTGTGCTGACTATAAGCAATGATTGTTCTGCTTCCGAAATCATAACAAATAGAACAAAAATAATCAGCATACTTTTTAACACTGGGGATTTGGGACTAGAAAACTCTTGGTATGTGACACAGCTAAATACGTGAAAAAAACTGTAGGGCATCTGGGTCTCTGGAGTTTTAAAATATGTGAGGTAAATCTCTATCAAGAATAGTCTAAAGGTATGGTGTTCTCTCCCAGAGTAAGGGGAATGGATAAGATGAGGCCTTTATTTTTTACATTCGTAATTTTTTGTGATTTTTATCTCTTCTTGCCTTAATTAGTATGTGTGTGTGAGGTGTGATACTATTAGCTTTGAAAATATATTAATGGTTTATGGCAACGTTTTTATGAAGATATATTAAGAAGTTTTACATATGTAAAGCATATAAATATGCATGTACATACATACATTATAATGTGCAAATATATATTTTTGTAAGTCCTCATTGTATAGGATTCAATACCTCTGTGTGTGTGCATGTATGTGCAATTTATAAGTAAGTGATGTTGGAAAAATAAACCAGTTCCTTGGTACCCTTTCTTCAAAACTGAAGTAAAACACTACATGTTGAAAATAGTTGCTCTGTTTAATTTAATTACGTTCGTTTAATATACAGTTTGAGAAACAATGGTAGGGTTTTTTTTTTTACCTGTAGGATGGTAGAAGCTGTTAGCAAAGCTGGAGGTATTCAAGTTGTTAGCTCTGTGGGATGAAAAGAGACAGATAATTATTACCTGTGGAACATGGAGGAGTTATCTGGGGAGAGGATGTGAGCGAAATAATGATGTGTTGCTGTTAGGTCCATGATTTTTAGTATCTGGCAGAGCTATAAGTTTTAGTTCCCAAGCTTATCTTTTGGAGGTATTTGGTTAGTCTCTGCTGAGGAAGAGGTTGAGTGATCAGAAATGCGATAAATGTTTTGTGGAAACTATTCTTCCATTAACTGCATGTCCTGTCTTTTACTGTTTTCACATATAAGTTCATTCAGGTATTGGAAGGTCTGTTCACTTTGACATACATAGTTTTCTAACAGTATTTGGTGCCTGGTGAGTGTGTGCATGCACAGGGTCCTTGCGTTTTATGGATCTGTTATGTCAGGTGTTTATCCCAGGTGTGGTGGCACATTTTACATTTTTCATTCTGTCAAAGATTTGTTTGATGGCAATTTTGATGATGAGTCTGCTAAGGTGGAGTTTTAAACTTTGTTTTAAAGTTAGATGCATGTGAGGAGGTTTGGGTTTCTGATAAGTTCTTTGGTTTCAGTGAGACTTGTACACTGAGGTCATTCTTTCAATTTTTGAAAGTTCAACCTTAGATTGATAGGTATTAAGTCTTTAGATTGTTTAGTTGTTATTGAAAGTACTAATGCATAGTGATTATCCCAGGAGTTTAGTAACAGACGTGGTTTACACCTTCTCATAATCTGAAAGAGTGTACTGGTTTTTGACAATAATGAACGTTACCTTTTACACATATTTCAGTGCAGCAAAAATAAAAGCAAACCCAGACTAATGATACATTTTAAAAAATCAAATTAACTATTTCAAAACATAGCTATAATCTGTTACAAAAGATCTTTTATTCATGGATTAGGAACCTTCAGTCTGAGGAACATGGAAGTTGTGATTATTTTCCCTCTAGCCATAATAAATGGAAAAGACACTGGCTAAATGGCAGAAGGATGCTTCTTTGAAAATAGTAGAAGTCACTATAATGTTAATGGGAAAAAGACCATATACAAATATGGTTGGTCCTGTAACAACCAGCTTTCTGTATGAACATTTGAAAAAGATTATCGGTTCTGAGAGGAGGTGTATGGCTGTGTTGCCAGCAGCAGGTCTTGAAATGAAGGATGGAAGGAAAGAGTAAAGGTAGTTCCTGCATGCACAGCTGCAAGGACAAGGGCTACCACTGTGAGTTGTAAATGCTACGGCAGTTCAGCTGTCAGTCAGAGGGAGTGACCCACCTGGGCCTTGGTGAACTGCCTGACATAAAAACACTGTGAGACAAAAGAAGGACTTCATGTCTAAGCCCAGTAAGAGTAGCCATCACTGCATATAAAAAGTGAGCCCTGCTTTAGCTGGACAGCATTGGCCTTTCTGAAAAGGGGGTATCTCTTTGAGTGAGTAAACAATCTCCGTGACAGAGATTTTTCTACAGAAATTCAGACTGGACCGTTTATACTGCCGTAACTCAAAGGAAAGCCTCTGTAACATAGTCTGTGTTGAAGTATAAGATTAATAAGCTTAGGTAAGCGTGTAGGCTTTTTGTTATTTTAAACTGATTTTCTATAATGCTTTGTTCGATTTGCCAAAAAAAAAAAGGCTTCTAGATACATGTGCTGGCTGATTTTACAAGGCTATTTGTCTATGCCATGACCACCTGAAGGAGAGATGGGTTTGCACTTAAGCCTTCATGGCAATATATGCTTTGATAGACAACCTAAAGTAAATGTGGCTGCAGCCTTGTAAAATGTTATAGCTGTCAGGTATTAACAGGCTTCTTTTAGAAGTTCCTGTTCATTGCAGCAGAACTGGCAGCACGGAACATACAGCAATCTCACCAGTGGTGCATTTCAACTATGCCAGCCATTTCCCCAGCATTTTAGCTTAAAACATCAAATTGAAGGCAGGTTTGCATTAAGGCATGTTGTGATCTGGAAGGGTGGGCACGTCCCTGTATGTTCTGTCCTGCTGAGTCTGCAGTGGCCAATGCACCTGCTAGTAGGGCGGGCTAGGTGCAATCCTATACTAGCACAGCATAATTTCAATTGTTCTAATGTGAAAACTGTAAAAACTGCAATTTAAATATTGAGGCTAAACACATTTTAAAGACAAGCTGAAGTATGACATCCACATTAGTGCTGCACTCACGTTAGGCTGTAGTGTTTTGGGAATTGTAACCACTTGTGCTTACCCACAAAAATCTTGTTTGAATTAGGCAACCTCTTTGAGCGTGGACAGGGAATTACCAGGAGAACATTAGGACTACCATGGTGTTTATCCAACCTTCTGTAGAAATTTGCCTATACCCCAGAATGGGCTGCCGAGACTGGATATTTTACTGTCTTTGGCCCATGTACTGTTGGATGAGTACAATAGACAGTGGCAATGCAGTTGAGCAGCAGCCAGATTTACCTCTGCAGTGGAAATAAACCCTAAGAACTACAGATTTGAAAAAAAAATAAACAAATGGAGAACTGGGAACAGGGAAACAGAAACAGACGCCCTTAAAATGCTGACACAGAGAGTGAAAATAGGAATGCATTGCTTAACAATTGACAGCTTCAGTGGTAGGTTAAGCTGCAGTTGTGTGATCACCACTCATGTAAGTTTCCATTTCTGAAATGAATTTTTAGCCATCTTGTTTATATATAGCTTTGTGCATAAACATTAAAAAATTTCAAGAATTTCATGCATAGACAGTTGTGGTGAGTTAGTGCTTCTGCCCTTCATCGATATGTGTGATGCAAATCTACGTAACCCACATTCTGTACAGACAGCACTATATTTCTGATCGCAAAATTTATTAAATAAGTGAAGGAAGACTGGCTGATTTAGCCTGTACTGTACCATGACTCATAGGAGTCTTCCCATTTGCCTCAGTGAATGTCTGTAGGGAGAGGTTGCTGGCTGAATCTTCTAAAGTATGGTGCCAAGTATTGGAAGAGAGGATCTTTTCTAGAGCTGCTCATGCCTGTGAGTCTCTGGAGACAGCTGTTTAAAAACAAAACAAAACAAAAAATACTGGCAGCATAAAATGTTAGAAGTCAGAAAGGAGATTTCCTAGTGTTCGGTTTGATAATAAGTGCCATCAATTTTGGATGTTCACAGGATTATGTTCTGTGTCTCTACAATTAAAAAGAAAATAAGAAAAATGCATCATAGAACATTAGCATAATTGTTGTAACGCAGAGGCTTTGCATGCAGTCTATTAGTATTTTCCTAGCCATCTGACTTGTGTTAATTAGCAAAGGAGCAATTTTTGCATGATTTATTAGATACGCGCTGCATTTCAAAACCCATATTTGCAGAAATAAGGCCAGAGGTTCTCCAGCTATTGAAAAGAAACAGAGACTCCTTGAATTTTCTGTTGAGGACATGAGTGAAACTAGTCGTTAATGAAAGATAACAAATTGATATGAGAGATACAGAAAGAGACAACTGGAAAGACGATGTTCTTGACAGAGACAAGATACTAAGGCTTCGGAAGTCTTATACTCAAACTAATTTAAACCAGCTGGTATAAATACTGGTAAAAGGACAGACACGGCAGCAGGCAGCTTGGTTTTCACTGGTCACAGATATATTTACCTGAACAAAAAAACTTTGAAGCCTGAACTGAACTCCCCTTTGCCTTATCTGTCACAGTATGGTTTTGAGTTAGGTAATACCAGCACTGCCTGATTCTGTAATGTCTCAGGGATTATTAAAGCTGGATGCTGGAGTGTCTAAAATAAATGAAGGCACAGACGAACGGTACTAATCGGAAAATATAGTCTCCAGTGGGTCATTTTCTAAACTGCCAATTGGGGCTGTGTTTTAGGCCTGTCCCAAAGAAGGCTATTCCTAGGATAACATTGTCACATGTTACTTTTTTTTGGCTACACTCCCTCTATATAGACAGATGAAGATCAGCGTATATGGGTATTTTGATAAATTTATGTTTGCTGTCATTTTGTTGATGATGGAAATATTTTTATTTACATTACAAAACCAAACATTATGATCCATTTGGGTCAGAAAGACTGTAAATATAGAGAGAAGATGTCAGCATGCTTTGTTAGCTTGAACACCCCACCACAGTGTCATGAAGTCTCTTTCTAGTTGGAGATTATTCTCATTCAGCCATACTGCAACACAGTCAGAATGAGTTCAGTGTCTGTCCACATCTGTGCAGATATTCAAATTGCCAAAAAAAAAAAAAAAAAAAAAAAAAAAAAGGGACGGGGAGAATGAGGAGAAGGGAAGTATGCCTAATGTTACACACTGGATGAGTGGTGAAGCTGTTGTGTTAGTTTAATCCTTTCTCAGTGATGCCACTTTGCCTTGTGCTGCCTTTTTAACTCTCCTGACCTTTACAGTTTAATCCAAATCTTTCATTGTTTTAGTAGCTGTTCTCTGAATTGCTTCCAATTTTGCTCCATCTTTTTTTTTTTTTTTTTTTAATGGAATTCTGGTACCCAAACAGACTGCCATAGTTTAAATCAAATTACACTGATTATTACACCTCAGACTAGCTATCACATTGGAGGTGTATGATGGGATACCTCTTAGGAGTGGTTACCTCTTTGGTTGCTGTATTCTATTACACAGTTATATTGGGCTCGCTGTTTACTTGCACCTCAAGCTTTTTATTGCAGTGTTGCAGTTACTTTGTAAGACAAAGTCACTTGTAAAGTGCACTTCCAGCTATATTCAGTTTTAGTTTTCTTGTTTCAATTTCGTTGTTGCCCAGATTTATTAATATTTTTCAATTATTTTTTACAGTATCAATGGTAAAAATACTGTATACTATCAGATAGTATATTTCTCCTGGAACAAGTCGTTTGAAAGTTGTATTTAAAGACAAATGATTATTTTCAAGTCTGCCAAGTGTGGATTGCATTTCTATGTACATGGACATGTTTATTGCATAGATAATATAATGGTAATCTAATAAATCTAATAAGCAAATTTACACAATTTTTTTCTTCTGAACAGTAAAATTCTTACATCCATATTAGGGAATGTATGCATATTAATAAATATTTCTATAAAATTTTACTTCAGCTCAAAATCACGTATTATTTGTTATTCCTAAATATTTGTAATACCATAGTGCCCAGCCTTGTACCAGAGTCTCTTCGTGCTGTGTAAAAACAGAAAAAAAAGAAAAGAATTCCTACCCCAAAGAGCTTACAGTCTAAGATGAGAGAAGAGTTGGAGGAGACAGGGTAGTGTTGTTCTGCACAACATGCTGCATGTTGGCAGCGTATCGACTTATGTTGAGTGCTTTGTTGAAAGATGGGAAATTATCTCTTACTAGAGTAACTGATACACTTGGAAAAATACCCCAGAATTTCAGACATATGACAGGTCTGAAACAGAAGCTAAATTGGTCTGAAGTCTCTGATTTGGGAGACAACAGTACGTATTTCTGTTGAGCACAGTTTTATAATAGCAAAAGGAAGAGAGGGCATCCTAACAAGAAAGTTTTAAGCCTACGTTTCTAAGAGCATAAGTAAGGTTTGGAAGGAGAGCTCCTTCCAGTTGGTGCAACAAACACAAAGGTACCCCTTTGAATCTTGGGCTTGTCAAAGACACATAAACCAGCCCAGTTTTCTATCTTAATTTGAAAATGCAGCATTCTCTTCAGCTTGAGAGTGCCTGATAATCACAAAATAGTATGTGAACAGTTACACTAAGTGTTTTGCAATGTTTAGGAGGAATTTTATGGGATATTCAAGAGATACATTGTTCCGAAGGAGATGACATGTGACCTCCTCTATTCTTCCTGAGGCCAGTAGAATTCTGTTTCTCCCTGTATAGATTGAGGTTGGGTTACCTAGATACAAGGGAACAAGGTGCACAGAAAATTATATGGTTTGACTATGATATATATTTTTCTATCTCTTCATTTCTGGTTTCTGTTTTAGATTCTGGGTTTTGGGCTGGGATTTTTTTGTTTGGTTTTGGGTTTGTTGTTGTTTTTTTTTTCCTTTTTTTGGTAAATTATTCTACTGAGTGTTGCTGGAACACTAGCTGTAGTTTCATGGCCATGTTAAGATTTTACCTTCTGTGTTTTACTACCTCAGATTATGTTGGAAGTAGAAAAGACAAATTGTTTTTGCCAAGATGAATGTCTGCCAGACCTAGTGTAAGTGTCTATGTTGTTAGCCAAGGGCTGGTTGCCTAAAAGAAGAGATGGTCAGATATACACCTAGGTGGTTCAACAAAATGTCAGCTGTGACTTAGTTCGAAATGTATTTGCTGAGCAGGCATACAGGCTTGTTGGGGATCTGGCTGTCCTTCCTTAGTAGCCCAGAAACCTTAGTAGCTCTGCTTCACATCAGTACTCTTGGCAGCCTTGTGTGAAGAAAGGAAACCCTGGACAGACAGACTAGCTGCCAGCAATGTGGATGGAAATAGTCCTGATAGTGGCCTTAAGCTCTGAGATATAAATAGATTTGTTTAGAAAACTTTGCTTATATTGGACCATTATTCTTTGCTAGAAAAAGGCTCATATAAGAGAGTACTGGACACTTCCAGTTAGAATAAGGAATCACAGTAATTCCCTTCTCTCTTTAGAATATGGAGAAGAACTTCCAATGGTCCAATGATGTATTTGAAGATGAAATTTATAAGGATTTGATATGTATACTTGTTTTTTGTGTGCAACCATTTATCATATTTCATGTTCATAATAAATTATTTTATTATTTTATTGTGCTTCTACTTATATGCCTGGTAGAGCTGTATTTTAATGCTAAGAATGAAGAAAGGGATCCTTATTTTACCTTATTTCATTTTAGCAGTCAGTAGAACATCTGTGTGAGTATTCTTGTACAAGAAGATAGACTACAAATTCCTCATTGTCTTTTTCCTTTTTTGTCTTTCTCTTTTTCATTTCCTTTTTCCCTTTTCCTATTTTATTTTTATTTTTCCTCCTTTTATGGATACAGACCTCAAAGAATTCACTAGTTGCAACACAAAGGGATTGAGTGGTGTTGTTTCAGTGTTTGGTGATTTTATTCTTGCCTAAGTACTGGGACCTGATTTAACAGATTGAGGCTTCCAAACATGACTGTAGGTAGGGAAAGAGGTTTTACATCCTACAGTGCTCTAGGATCTATGTGGGTGCCTAGTGTTTTGTGTCAATTCCAAAACTATAAAAATGCTGAAGTATTATGACTTTTAAAATAATAATTTCTGAAAGGTTTTGGGCTTCTGTGTTGATATTTTGAAAGTTAAAAAACCTCAGCAATAAATATTTTCTGAAGAGCGACACCTTTTATCTGACATGGTGATTCAATTAAGTAAGACTTCATGTTATCATGACTATTTTCTGAATGGGTTTATATAATATATATAAAGAATAGAAGTAAGATAGGAAAATATGTAATGTAATATTGAAGAGGTAATGAATAATCATCAGTAAGTTATTTGGAAACACATGTGCCTAACTATATTTGGAGCTGAAATTTCTATGAGTTGCTAATGGAGAGAGTTAAGCAAGTAGTCTTTTGACATGAATAGTAAAATATACTTAGTAAGAAATATATCTTCTGATCAGCTAATTAAGTGAATTTTTTTAAAACTACTCAGGAGATACTGTCTTTGGATCATGAAAAAAAAAGTCTTTTAGGAATGTTCCACACATCTCAATGAAATCCATTCACATGTTTTAAATCTGGCTGTGAGTGTTCACATACTATAACTCACTGCATAATTGTGTGTTCCATAAATAGAATGAATTTTTTAAAGTGGTACATATGTGGATTTGGAAGAAAAACTGAGCTGTCACTAACAGAAAATTTATTCTGGCAACTGTGATAAAGTATCACATTTTAAAGGATTTGGGGGGAGGTTGTTTTGTTGCTTTTTGACTTTGAGTTCGTGTGACGATGAGAACCACTGAAGCATATTGCACTGATTTAATGTAGTACTTGGGACTCTCAAATGTCACAAAACATATGGAATACCGGGAACATTCATCACTGTTTGAAGGGACTGTCTAAAGCCTTGATAGCCTGGTCTAATGATAGTGCCAGTAAAATAGTCAGTGAATGAAATGAAGATCTGCTAGCATGAAAAAATGTGAAATAATGTTGGAACCAAGAGCGTTAGGCAGCTACAGAATTACAGCTTCTTCCTCCTGCTTGTCCTCCTCCTCTTCATTTGAAGGAAGAACTAAGACTGTGGTCAGGAAAAACCATGCAGGTACTATTAACTTTACTGTAGCAATAGGCAGACATTGAATCTGCATATATGTTTGAGTTTTTAAAAAACGAACTTTGAATGCGAGAGGGGATGGCCACAAATTTTATTTTAGTGAGGGCAGACTTGAATTCAGACTTAATTCATTTGTGTTTTTTTCTCAGTAAGTGGTAACAGTGATCAGTCTAATTTTCGTACAGAAGGGAAAGATTTTTGTGACAACTTAATTTTTTAAAGGTCTGTAGGATAGTGTTAAGAGAAGAGGGAGGAGGTGGCTTCCTGGAAGCAGTTCACAAGTATAAACAGATTGTCCACTCACTTGAAAGACCACATTTTAAATGTATTTTAGATAAAATGGAAGTTCGGTGGTGTCGCGATCCGGGCACCAGCGTCCGTACCACCTCCCAAAAGGGAAGAGGATCGAGGGCAAGGCGAGACACTACCCCAACAAGCTCGTAGGCA